>JABSTQ010002764.1:0-14139 GCA_013358835.2 Ixodes persulcatus
TGGGGGGGCGAACAGATTCGGTCTGTCCTCGCTGGCGTCTGCTCGTCGTCTCCCTCGTGCGGATGCGCTTGGGAGACAGACGAACCGTGGACATGTCGTCACGTGATCAATCCGTCCGCGGATCAGTCCGTCGTGTGAAGTGGCCATAACAGAACCAGGAAGAGTTTTTTAAGTCGTGCACCAGTAACCTAGCTGTGTTTGGAGAGTTGTATTTTTCCTTTGTCCCCTTGTTCCCTTTCTTCAGGGATTATTCTCGTCACAGGAAAGGAGGTGGTGGGCAAAAGTGGAAAGCACGAAGTGTACATCGGCCTTTAATGTCGCCTAAGGAGCTTACATTGACTGTCGGTGCTACTGGCAGCCTGATTATCGAAACTAGAGTTTGGTGCCTCATGTCCCTAAGGAAAGAAAAATGGTTCTAGAACTATGGGTTAATTCGTGCAGTTGGGGCCGGTCACGATACTTCTTCTTGAACAGACGACAGCGGGGTAGCTGGCGACGCGGCTATGAGAGAGTTTGGGTCTATTTGTGCTTGTGCGTGCAATGGCAAAAAGCTGCTGAGGCAGAGCCCACACATTTTCGAAACTGCAACTCTGGAGTCATTGGCCACCAATCCTGGCGCACAAATTCCCCACATGGGGACAAGGAAAAGAAGATTGCTTAAAAGGATCAGACTCACTCGAGTATGTGTGGCCTCTCAAATGTAACCTTACCAGTCACCACAGTAAATATGGTGTAAATGAGCATCATTTGAGGGACATGTGGCTCCTGACGTCCCGCACAGTCCAGTCCCTTGCCTAGCTTAAAGCCCCAAGCTGACAACCTGCCAACAAACCGCACGATCGAAGCTTCCACTGGCCTCGAGTACTACCATCTCATCAAAGACATCAGCAGAAGAGGCCTTTTGTACCCGCAATGAACGCAGTCAATGCTCTCACACACAACTACGTTGTTGTTGAGAAAATTGCGAAGCGAGTGGACTTGGAGTCACCAACGCCAGCTGGTCACGGGCGCCACACTGCACTTGCTGGTCGACGAGGATTGCTCCAACTTCGCGTGTGAACAAGGACACACGAGTGAAGTCGTGCTAAGCATGTGTTGTAGCGCTCGACAAACATTCTACAAAAAGCTTTTGCCGCAATCTCAACGACAAAGTTGTAGCAACAAACAACAAATCTAAGAAAACTGGCTATGTTAACAAAAAAAATGATGTGAATATCCTAGCATGCACAGTGTTCACCGTTTTGTAGTAGATAACGCGCGAGTCAATAAACACGCATTTCTGCCAAAAAACTGGAGTAATTGCTACCCTTGAGCGCTGCTACACGGCGCGCTTCGGCTTCGCCTAGGCCAGGGGTGGCCAAGCTGCGGCTCGCGAGCCGCATGCGGCTTTTCACGTGTTAAAGTGAAGCTCGCGGCTCCCTCCCTTAACCCCCCCCCCCCCCCCAACTTTCCCGCCTCCCTCCCGGTCACCCGAGCACTTCGCCAAAAAGAGATATAGAATGCGTTTTACATCGAAAGACAGGTTCCGGTTGGGTAGTCTTGTACTACTGCTACCTTGCGTACAGTTGGACTGCTTTTGATTCGGATAGATTGCAAGTATAGTTCGAGTTTCGTTTATTGCTCTAAACAGAAGTTTGCCCCAACCCCCCTCCCCCCCCCCCCCCTCCGCGGCTCTTGGAAGTTTCGTGGTTTTGTTTGCGGCTCTTAGGCCGAGTCAGCCTGGCCACCCCTGGCCTAGGCCGACTAGCGTGACGTCACGGGCGGAGCCCCCCAACCTTCCGCTCTAGGTGGCTTTCGGCGAACGCACGCACACCACCCTCTCCGTTTTACCGGAGCACGGGCTGCAGTGCCAGAGGAGAGGGCTTCTCTGTGGGGTGGCATTCCGTTGAACCATGAAGCATTGTGGCCATTTTAACTGCCGTGATGTAGCTGCTCATTTTCTGAGGTCACAGAAAACGCCGGCTGCGCTCCATGGGAAACTTAATGCTTTCGCATTAAAATTTGTATGAATATGCATGAATAAAAAACTTTACTGCACTCAACTAGGCGTTAAAACAGGACGTGGTAACTAAAAAGTGCATGTCAATTTGCAGGCGGAAGATTCACCTGATCGTAGTTAAGTGCTTTGCACACACCATTATACTGCTGTGCAAAGTAACAGATGAATTATTTTACACAGCAATCAGTAAAAAAATGTTATGCAGCTTTTCTTTTACACATCACAGATGGTGTATTAATTTCGCAGAACTAGGTTATTTCAACATTCCAACTTGTGTAGCTGCATTTACAAGAGTAAAGGCTTCCCATGTGCATTCTTTAGCACATTTGTAATAGAGTAATATTTGGGTGGTTCATCTCCAGATATTTTTAGGGCAGAGCAGATCATAATATTTTGGAGCGACATAAATCCTGGTCTTTAATGTTTCAAAGGTCTCCTTCCCATCTACATAGCAGAGCGATTTCACCACAAGTATCATTGTTCTGGGGAAATTCCAGATTCTTCTGGGCATCATCACATTGCAAACGACAAATAAAAGGTTTCTCTGGTTGACAGCTTAGTTTTATCACTCAGGGTGATTATATAGACCTTATTGATTGAACTAAATTGTTAAGTCAAGCACTGATAACCTAGCTCAGCATATTGTCTGGAATATCCTCGTTGTCTTGATATCTACCTTTTGAAATAGTGAAATGCACTGGTTTGTGCACTCCAATTAACCTGGTTAGCAACACTACACAGCTTTGCTTTGTCAGGTGCATAAACGGACGTCCTTTTCAAAGGATTTTGTTGTCAGGCTCATGGAGTCGACGCGCCATGTGCTGTTGTACAAGATTGTACCCAGAGGCGGGCCTTTGGGGGAGGCCAGAAGAGAGAGAAAGGCTTGTACTAAACCACCTCCTGGTGCAAAAGCTGGCTGCCCTCAATGTCACGATCTTGAATGTTGACCTAAGTATATTACACTCATATCCCTGGCACATTAACCTTTTGAGTGGCATGTGACACTTTCTAAAGCTTCTAAATATAGTAAATAAAAGGGCCACACATTTTTGAAATTATTGGATCCACCCTGTTTCCTTCCTCGAATAAGTAAATATATGTGTTCGTATTGAAGGGTGGGGCTACACTATTTCATGTGATTAGAAGTTTTCAGGATTTTGAATGGGTCTGTCTAAATACATAATATTGAACTTCATTTAGAACTTCAGGGAAGTGAGAATATATATTGAAATTGAACTCAGAATTTAAGAGAGCGGGGAGGTAAATAAAAATAAACTCCAATAAGCACATAATTTGCAGTACAAAATAAACTCCAAGAAACACCCTCTAGATTTCACAAAAAATAAACCCTGGAAACAGGGAACATTACAGCCTTAGACGGATGTGTGCCACGCCCTTCAAAGAGTCAGCCTTTTTTCTTTACTCCACCTAATGATGTTTGAGTACCTGATTCTCAGCAAGGGTAACCAGATAAACCTCTCCAAACTTGCCATGGACAACTACCAGGTTTGTTGTGTCCGTGGGATTATGTGTCTGCCCTTTGCAAGGCACTAGAATTTTTTTTTTGGAAAATCCCGGTGTACGGTTTTTGCACCTTTTCTCCTTTCTAAGGTGCACTGCTGCAGTCGGTGCAGAGCACAGGGCCACCAGGCAAGTTCCTCTGTCCCCTTTGCCAGGCTGCAGCACTAGATAGTACCCCATATTTCCCTGTAAAGAGCACGACACAGCACAAACATGCCAGCCATTTTTCTTTTTTCTTTCTTTTCTCAAGTGAAAGTTGTGAGCAAATATATTATTGCAGTTGAAGTGTACCCAACACATGCAGTTGAAGTGTATTCAACACTGTTGGGTACACTTCAACACTATCTGTTATCCAGTCTCCTGACTTCTCTCATTGGGGAGACTAAGACTATTGGCTTCACAGTAAAGGCTGTGGTCTGTGATCAGAGGGCTTCAAACGTAAGCTTGGCCAACCAACTTAGTGTGTCTGTGAATAACCCATTTTTTGAAGTTGAAAATGAACATGTTTACTTTACCTTTGATGTTCCGTATCTCATCGAAACAACCAGGAACAACCTCCAAGCACACAAACTTTGCATTGGAATGAGGTGATTGAGTGGTCCCATATTGTTGAACTTTATCGTTCTACTTATGAGATGAGGTTGCGATTGGCTCCGAAACTTACTGAGAGACACATTTTTCAAACACCTTTCAGTAACATGAAAGTAAAGCGTGCCACACAGGTACTGAGTGCCTCAGTCTGTCTTGCAATCGTATCCCTTGTTTATGCCAAGGAGCTTTCCGAGGCAGCCATGCTGCAGCCTATTTCTGTGATAGGATGGGCAAACTTTTTGAGTGTCTAAACAGCTCACAATTTAAGTAACCCCCTTGCAATAAATCTTCTTGCAGCAACGTGCCATGCAGAGCAGTGCAAATGGGCAGACTGCTCTAAATGACATCTTAGCTTATCTTGGCATCTCCCACAGAGGTCTCCATACCAAGACGTTCCAGCATTATTTGAAGACAAAACTGCACTCACCGACAAAAGAGCGTGCAAGAGGACCCTTGAGAAGTGCACCACTTCAGTGAAGGAGGTGTACAAGGACATGAACTTTGGAAATCCAGGCAACATCGGCGTTAGCTTCAACGGCACATGGCACCACAAGAGGACATTCATCCCGCGTTGGAGTAGCCACAGTCACCGAACATTTCTCGGGCTACGTCCTGGACTTTGTTGTGTTGTCCAACTTTTGCCTTGGGTGCGAGTGAGCTGCGAGAACCTGGGAGCTCGGAGTATGAAGAGTGGAAGGCTCAGCATTTGTGCCAGAAAAACACTGAATGCAAGGAAGGTCAGATGGAGGCAGAGGCGGCCCTGATCCTGTTTCAGCGCTCCCTTTCTCTACACAGCCTCAGGCACACAACAATGCTTTGTGGAGGGAATAGCAGGTCGTACCAAGCAGTTGCAGAGGCCAAAGTGTACGGCTTCATTGAAGTGAAAAGAGAAGATTGCACAAATCATGTATAGAAGCGCATAGGAACTGCGCTCCGCAACCTCGTGCAGAAGCACAAGTCGGACAATGGAAGGCGCATCAGCGGCAAAGGTCGGCTCACTGGAAACCTCATCACCAAGCTCACCAGTTATTATGGTTGGGTGCCTCAAGTCACATGCTGGTAATATGAACCAGATGCACTCAGCGGTTGATGGCCACATACCACCACATAACTTCAACCGACGAGAGGCAAGACCACAGCCTGTGCCCAAGCGGGACAAACTCGAGGTGCAGCCATAATGCCGCAAATGGAAGAGATGAGCCCCCACCGAAGCACAGATACAACCTTCCAGACAGTGTCAGTGCAGCACTACTACCAGACTATCAGCGTCTTGCTGATAAAAAGCTGCTCCGGCGATTCCAAAGGGGCAAAACACAAAATGCAAATGAGGCACTGCATTCGGTGATCTGGAGCTTGGCACCAAAGCACAAGCAAGCTTCATTGTTTCTGGTGGAGACGGCAGTAGCAGAAGCCATGATGCGCTTCAACCCCGGGAAGCAACGGGCCACCTCAAGCATTCTTCGAGAACTGCATCTGAATCAAAGCAGCAAAAGCAGTCAGCGGGCAGCTGAAAAGGACTGCCACTGCACTGTGAGGGCCAGGAAGAAGCATGCTGCCTTAGCAGCATTCCAGACTGTTGCGAAACGCAGGCAGCGAGGAAAGCCTCACTGGCGATTACTTTCCAGGGGCATTCTAAGCCAGAATGCGCTTCGAGTGTTTGTTTTCCTGTACATTACCTTTCCTTTTTATGTGGTAATGGGCTTTTACGTTTTTCTCAAATAAAAGTTTTGTCTCTTCTCAGATATTTCGGGAAGTGAACCTTCACTTCTACTCATTGAATTTCGATCATTTTTTTTTACTGATTGCTGGATGTACAAGGAGTGCAATAAGGGTATAAGATAACATCTAAAAGAATAATAACGTTTTCTAAATCTTATAGAAATCAAGGAAGAAAATTGCACTTGTAAAGCTGCAACTTTGAACTACAATAACTTTGGTTAGAATGAAGATGCAAGCATGAAACCACCCTTATTGCAATCCTTAGACATTGGGGAAAATAGCCATACAGTCGACTCTCATTAATTCAAACTCGAGGGGGGCCGAAAATTTGTTTGAATAAAGCAAAGTTTGAATTATCAGGAGTTTCTTCCCATAGAGACGCATAGGATGGGACCTGCACGTTAGTTTGAATTATCTGAAAGTTTGAATTAAGAGATTTTGAATTAACGAGAGTCGACTGTATATATTTTAGAGTTTTGTCCATTACAAATATTTTTCCAGCCTTCCCGGAATTTTCGAAGGACAATATGTGGTTGAACCTTTTTTTATGTGGTCTAGCAAAAGACTTGCTGCTTATTTCAAGTCCCCACACCAAATCACATTTAGTCTGAAAGTGATTTACTTCAAAAAACGACTTTGCTTTCTCGAGGACCAAATTTTTGCAAATTTCGCGAATCGCCTACAATTTGCAAAAAATAGGTCCCGCAAACAGTTCCGGCAAAATGTAAACACATTGGAATCTACATTGAGATGCCACTGCATCACGAAAATTAAAGCCCTCGTTGCAAAACTTCAGCTTTGACTTAAATCGCAAAATATTGAGCCCGCAAAAAATGAGTCGTTTACAGTATATGTGGTTCCATTATTAAGAAAGTTCTGGTCAAGCACCCAAGTGGGCCCTTAAGCCTGAAAAATACCGTTTGCATGTCAATGCAATGTGTTGTGCTTACACGGCCTAGAGGATCCGACCGGTTCCGAAGGCCTTCGGCGAGAAGGTTTGGCTTGCGGTTTGGCCGTTCGACGGTATGGCAGCGCGAAGTGGTTCCCGTTCTGAACTGATCTTTACCCCGTGTTTGCTGTCGTTTGTGGCTAGTGAAGTGTCGTGCCGAATTAGTGTTTAATCGCGCAGCAAATGCAATGCGAGCCGCCCTGGCTGCCGGCTTCATACATCCTATCCAGAACATGCTTTAGTGGCGCCCTCTCGAGCCATCGACACGGAGTGCGGCAGCCGTGAGCGCTCGCTGAGCTCACTACCCCTTCTCTAGTTCCCGGCCACTCAAGCGACCAAGGGCGTCATGAAGGAGATTATTTTTTGCTTGTTTTTGTAATTTTAATTTGCCTATAACTTTTAAAATAAAGCAAAATTTTAGAAAACAAAAGTTTCACTAAGTTACTATGTTTAGTAGGCTCAGGTTTGGTGCAAATTAAAAACCAGTGAAAAAGTCCTTGCAGGGCCCCTTTAAGCTCGATTCAGTGATACGCCTGCAAACATATCTGGGGAGCGTTTCATGTCTCGAATTTACCTGAACTTCGCCGCACCACAGGCTTTGTACGAGAGTGCAAGCTGTGGACGCCCCAAGGAGCCGCAGTCTGCTTAATGAGAGTCAAGGGATGCCTTCACAGCGGGCAACGACTGCACCTCACGACGCCTGGGTGTGCCTGACCAAATGCGTCTGGCGGAGTGTGCGCTGCGCACTGCACGTGCAAAGCTGGGTATGACCTATTCTCGTTGAACAGAATGTCTCTTCAGTGCGCCACTCGGGCGAAAAACTCTTCCGCTGCATCACAGCTCAGATCGTGCCACCTTCGACCGTGACGCGCCTATCACGCCCACGGTCACCCAGTCACGAGTATCTTTTACAGGATACAACGTCTGGGTTTTATTGGGGGCTTACATTAGTCTATTAGCTCAGCTAACTCCCTTCGTGCGGGCGACGCTAAATGAATAATTTTGACTGTAGCTTGAATCCTGTGGTACAGGTAGTGTGTCGTGGACAATAGGCGAAAATCAGGTTTATTGATCCTTTTAAAGCTAAAATGTTATTCTGACACAAATCAATTTGCACATTGTAGGCCCAGATGGTGCCATTGGACGAGATAAACTTGAGCAAACCTGGGAAGCCGGCCCGACATACTTGCAAGGAACCGGACCATGTTGCCGCATCTTATGTGCCTGGAGATGAGGCACTGTTCCAGAGGCTCCAGGAGATCAATCCTCAAACTGCCGTACTCCGTTCTATTCCAAAATTTGATGCCAAGGACACAAACTCTGCTTCCGAGGACGAAGAAACATACAGCCCGTTGTGGTATAACATTTTTTTCATTCTTGAGGGGTAAAATTATGCTAATTGACCAAAAATGAGAGCATACATGTCACTGCTGACATGATGCGCAGAGGCTGAACTCATGAGCATAAATCACTACTAAAATTTCTACAAATATTGCTCATAAGAAAGTTACTGATTATTGATTTGAGATAAAGATAGTAGGCAGATGCATTAATATTAGCACGCCCCATGTTTCTTGGTAAACAGGTACGATCTAAGAAACACTTAATTGTGGTACAATAAGTGACACAGCGATCACTCTACTTATCAAATTTTCTTTGTGATCACTCAGGGGAAACTCGAATTTGATTGCTCAAAGTGCTGATAGCGGTTACGAGGACTGGTGAATTTCTCTTGCCATAGCAGGTGTGGGCGTTGCGAGACACTTTTATGTGCAAGTGCAGCAACTACACCTAATTATTTGTGCCAACCCGAATTGCCTGAAGGCCTTTGGTTCAGCACTAATGCATGGCAGGCACCTACATCACACAGGGGACATCTATGTCTTGTGAGTGACGTCAGTACAGTCTGCAGCGCCATCTTGAAGGCCAGGAGGGGTCCGTTCACGCAGCTCTACCACACTGTAAGGTGAAAGAACTGCGCTGCTTTCTGATGCAGAGGGAGCTTCGAAAAGGTCTAATGTCCGCTTTTGTCGGGCACTGACCATAGTGAGAATGTTCCGTCTCAAGACGCGAGGGTTGTCAACAGCTGGACTGTGTGAATGAACCACAATAGCAGAACTAGGTTGCAGCAAAGAAATCACCAAAATAGCGAGATCCTCAAATCCGTCACTTCAGTCCGCAACAGAAATAACTGAAATATATTGCCAATTGGCTATGCTTTTCTGTGATTTGGAGATCTGCTAACTAGTGCGTTGCTTCAGGCATTAAGACACATCACTGCGCTGCCTTCGTCCATAGAATCCGGAACCAGTCTCCGCCAATGCCTCTTAACTCAGCCCAACCAAGCAAAACCAAATTGTTGATATTTCTGGTGACCTGATTAATGAAAATCCTGTCTCTAAGGTGAGCGCTGCAGGCTGCTTCTCCGTACTGTCAGACGAAACAACAGATATCGCTGGTACCGAGCAGTTTATTACCTGAGCAAGGTACCTAAACAAGCAAAGCAAAAACACTGAGGAAGCTTTCTTAGGCATCGTTCCCGTACACGACCAGAGCGGCAGAAGCCTTGCGGAAACGATCATTAGGTTTCTGCTCAACCTCGGAATCAACAAGGAACACCTTCGTGGCCAAGGTTATTAAGGTGCAAGTTCAATGGCCGGTAAAATGAATAGAGTGCAAGTCGTGCTCAAGGTGCACTGTGCCAGTCATTCTCCGAACTAGTTCTTTGTATGGCCTGTTCTGTCGCTGACATCAGGAACTGTTTTGGAACAGTGAAAATACAGCAAAATTTTTCAGGAAGTCTGCGTGCAAATCGCACATTCACTCTGCCAGAAATGATCGCCTTAATGTACCCCGAGTCAAGACAGCAGCGGCTTCTCGGATTATGCGAAACGCGCTGGGTATGAAGCACTGCTCTTGCTTGTGAGTTTGCTTGAGCCTATGATTGCAGCATTAGAAGGGATTAAATTGAAAGGCAATCCGGAGAGTTCGAGCCACGCAAATAATTTAATTCCAGCTCTTTTGTCTTCTGCATTTCTTGTTAGCTTGCATGTTGCAGAGCACATGCAAGCAGCCACTCTTCCGCTATCGAGAAAGGGCCAGGGAATGAACGTCGTCATGAGCGCCGCCATAAGCGACATCGAGGTGGTGCAACAGACCATCCGAAATGACCGCACAAGTGCAGACGAAGCATTTTCTAAAACATTTTCTAAAGTGACGGAATTGGCAAGCAAATTGAATATGGAGATCACCAACAAATGGATTGGTACTCGCCAACAGCACCGTGGAAACATCCCGGAGGAAACTCCCGAGGAGTATTTTAGAAAATTGATGTTTATTCCATTCATTGACTTCACGTTGGCACAGCCGGACCAGTGATTTGAAAAACACAGGTCACTTATCGAAAGCTTTCGTGTTCTGATCCTTGCAGCAATGCCGGAAGCACCAGAAGACCGGGAACGAGAGGCAAAGGTGCTCGTGACGGCCTTCGCCCAGGACGTGGATGAAAATGCATCTTTGGGTGAGCTTAGACTTTGGTGGACAAAGTAAAAGACAGCACCAAACCTGAAGCCCAGTACAGGACTTGATTCACTCCCTCACCGAGACTCCAGATTCCATCCGAAACTCTACAAACTGCTTCAAGTCTTAGTCACCGGCCAGAAACTACCGCCGCTGCAGAGTGGACATTCTCGAGCATGAGGTAGCTGAAAAACTACCTGCGCTCCACAATGTCAGCGAAAAGGATGGTCGGCCTCGCACTGATGTATGCCCAAGACCTCAACCCCAGCGCTTCAGAGGTTATTAACCGTTTCGCTAAAGTTCCCTGTCGAGTAGGATTTATTATTTAAGTTTGTTTAACAGAAGACTATATACCCATTGAAATTTCAGATTCATATGTCTTAATATGTTACTTTCCTGTGTTTTATGGTTTTGCTTTTCTACAATAAAAATGGCTCCTATCATTTATACACTCCAAGGAGTTTTTTAGTCACTATTGTCTTATTACAAGAAACAATTCTAATGTCATGCTACTTTCTTTTGCTTATTATTAGAAAAAAACGTTATCTATGCATGAGCATGGTCCATTCAAGCAAGAATCCAGCATTACTAAATCCTACGCTGCATGTTCTGCACATTAGCACAAGGCGAGCAAACACCCCCTCTCCCCCCCCCCCCCCCCCCCTCAAAAAAAAAAAAAAAATTGGTTTTGTTATTGCCCAGATCAGATTGAAGCGTTATTACGATAGAAACACCCGTCTCCGGGAGTAAAACACGGGCGACCAAGTTTTGGTGCTTCGTCCCTCACGCCAAAACAAGCTGCAGGTACAATGGGAAGGGCCCTTCAGGGTCACTCAAAAACTGTCAGAAACAAACTATGCAACCGAAAAAAGAGGCAAGAGAAAGGATATTCAAATCTACTACAGCAATTTGATGAAGCGCTATATGAGCCAAACCAAGGTGGTGAAACTCACTTTAAACGTACCAGAGGAAATGCAGACCGATATTCCGCTCCTATAGGAGGTCAGAACGCCGGTCGGCGCAGAGGAAGTAATGGCGAAGGCCGTTCATTCTGAGGACCTCTCTCTAACACAGGTGGCTGATTTAAGAGAACTTCTTCAAAAGTAGGAGACTTTGTTCTCTGTGTCTCCAGGCCAAACCTCCCTGGCCAAGCATGACATTGAACTCACGTCAAATGTCTGTATGCATTCTCGTCCTTATTGCATGTCGCCCAGGCAGCAGGCTATCTTGAAAGAGGAGGTTGAGCTTATGCTGAGCTTGGGAATAGTTGCTTCCTGTGAAAGGATTACTGCTCTCCGATGATTTTTGTTGAGGCAGCGAGGAAAGACCCCCAACCGTGTATCGGAAACTGAATGCAATCACCCAAGACCAAGCTTATTCTATCCCAAACATTGAGGAAAGGATCAAAACTGTTAATGGGGCAAGATTTGTTTCTTCGATAGATCTGGTCTGTGGCTACTGGCAGGTGCCAATGACGAAGAGGGCCAGCCATTAGGCGGCATTCGTAACCCCTGCGGGTACGTTCCGTCCGCTGGTCCCGAGTTTCGGCCTCAAAAACGCCCCATTCCTTTTCTTAAGAATCATGGGCAGGATCTTGCAAAGCACAGCGAACTTCGCTCTACCTTATCCGGATGAAATCGACATTTTTTCCTCATCCTGGACAGATCACATATGAGTCACCGTAGTGACATCTTCGATAGGTTGAGGAGCACAGGGCTGACGGTGAAGCCCAGTAAGTGTCAATTGGCCAGAGGAGAGGTCAGGTACCTCGGCCATATCGTAGGGCAGGGTTGCGACGGCTGTGGGGGAGGAGCCGACTTAGCTACCCTATGTGCGGAATGTAGGAAAGAGAGTCCCGTTAAAAGAAGCAAACTTCTTCGGAACTCCTAGTCTTCAGATTCTGTATTCCGTCCTGTAAAAATGTAAAGTGAACCCGATGTCAAAAGCGGCCCTGCTTCTGAGCTCCTTCTGCCTGGTGTTCTGTCAGTGCTTGGCTCCAGCGGAGCCCGACAACAAGGATGACCCCAATGCTGTTACACCGTCTGTTCCAGGAAAAAGCAAGGAAGCTCACATTGGAATCCAAGCTGGGCAACTTCAACGCCTTCAGCCAATATCTGTCCCGACGGAAAAAGAGGTTCAATGTGTCTTTTTGTGCCACGACAAAAGACAGCCAGAAGCTCCCAATCAACATTGCGGAGGCGGTATGGGCCTTTCGAAAGACTGTAGGAACACTGCACCTCCAGCATGACTACAGTGACTTCTCCATCCCCAACCTGGACCAGACAATGGTGCGGATGGACGAACCCGCAACGTGGACCAACAACGTCGCTGGGCAAGCAAGCATCCGGATTGCGAACACTGGCTGCTCCTGTTGGGGTTTATGGTGGCGTTGTGTGCCACCGCGGCGAGGATAAAGCTCCCGACATTCATAATCCCCAAAGAGCCAACTGGCCGGATCCTTCCGAAGGGGTTGGAACGTCAGGCAGAGGTATGTATGTAATAGATTTTTTACATCTGATGTAGATATAGAGCAGGAGCGACGTTTTCACCAATTATAATTTCGCTCAGCAATGAGATGATTCTATGTAGTAGGAGCTATGTAATTACGAGTTAAAAAATTGCTTTAGCGACAGTTTACGCTGAGCACGGAAAAGGAGCAGACCAGAGGAAAACTAGTGGCCTATTCGACTCGTCGCTTTCCAGCATCTTGGAGCACTTTGGAAAGCCGCTGCGCATTGACCTAGTTTAAGGAGGCACTCCATGTATGTTCTGCCAGTACTTTCAGAGCTGTGTCAAAGTGCCGACTGGCTCCGTCCTCCAAGTCATAGCGCTGCGAGGTTGCCGAGTGTTCAGCTGGCGTGCCGTTCCTCTCGCTGGAATTTCAAGGCACTCTCGGATCTCGCAGATCCAAATCAAAGGATTGGACCAGTGGAAAGTTACCAGCCGAATATGGCATCAGAAAAGTAACATCATCGGCAGTGTTGGTGACCCTTGCCTGACATTCAAGCTCAGAGTTGCAGAAGATGTCATCCTTGTTTTTATTGTAGTAAAAATTTTAAAAAATGTCTTGTTAGTGTAGCACACTGTAAAAAAAGCCTTCTTCATCGTTTTTACATTAGAGAATAGCTGTTATAGAAAACAAGTCACGCTCCCACAACTTCTGGGGCTCAGAGATTGCATTGAGATTATGCTAGCTCCATTCAAAAGAATCAACTGTTCCGAGCGAGCTTTATTTCAACATTCTTATCTGGGCTGCACTGGAAAGCAACTGCCATCTACCACTCCTTTTATGCACAGCCTTATAGCTTTCAATTAATTAAGTTCAGATCAGAAACCATGTTTGGGAGAGTGCATCTCCGTTACAACATATAGTCGACTGCAGATAATGATGTTGATTATAAAAGTAACCTTCAACAGCCTTTTTTGAGCAAACCAGGACTTGCATTACAACTAAAACCGTTCTGGTTTCTTCTAGCCTGAAGAAGAAAAGGAGGACATTGGCAGGTACATGGTAAACAAGTCGCTCCTGAAGATGGTGGAACCGGGCCCCACGAAGACCGCAACATTGTATGTCCAGGAGCTGCTCCGCCAGATTTTCCGGGAAGAAAACTAACGGGAAAGTCTACCTCAGGCAAGAAGTCGAATGCCCATAAGGACAAGGATGCAAAGCCACAGCTTGATCCAATCTGGGTCAATGCTGTAGTGAGTGAGCATTCCTTTTGCAGTTTTAAGTATGAAAAATGGAATGATTCCAGCAAGCTATTTCCTTAAAGGAACACTGACAGCCTACAAAATATTTTTTTTTGCAGACAATTTAATATTGGTGCCAGAAGACTAATCC
>JABSTQ010002765.1:0-33389 GCA_013358835.2 Ixodes persulcatus
TTGTACACAAGGAGTGCCCCCGAAATAGCGTCCTCCAGAACAAATCGTTGCAACGTATCACGTCGCAGCGCAAAGTGACACATTCCAGAGTGTGCTCGAGTTTGACGTGTGGAAAGACGTGAAAGGAAATACCACTGGCGAATCAGTAGGACCAAACATAAAAGAAAGAGCGCTCACACTTTCGGTTGAAGTACCGGGTCCTAGGAACACGGCGCAAATAAAAAACACAAACATTAAAATTAATTTTTTTATGATAAACGTTAGTCCAGAGTTGTCGGAGCTGTCATGGTTGCATCGCTACCAATTGTCCAAATGGACGCGAACGAAATTCGATTACGAAACCACAACTTGGCCAAGAAAGGACAATCCAAAAGAGGCGTGGATGAAACTAGATGCTGGGGTCTCGCTTGGTGGCGTGGCGTAGCGGCGTGTGCAAACAGTTGCTGTATATTTCTTGGGTGAACAGCGAACACAGGCTCGCGCGACGCGGCACAAATAAGTAAGCAACGTTGAAAGCTCTGAAGCTCCTCTTTCGAAGGGTTTCTACGAAAACGCTTTGCGAGGATCCCGGGTGCGGTGTATATTTGCTGATTGGTAAATCTGCTTGTTCTTGGCGTTAGCTATTTCCAGATGGGCAGCGACGCTTACGGATTTGGCATTTTGTTTGCTTTGCCTCTATCCACTCTTCGCAAGTTTTCTTTCTTTACTTTCTTTAACGCGTGAAAGTGACGTGTGCGATCTAAGCCAAAACAAATTGAAATATAAACTTTGTTCATTCTAGCCCGTTCACTTTAATGACGCAGAATCAGTGCGCCGTCGTCCTTTTGAACAATATTTTTTTTCACGATCCTAAGTTATGCACTTTTCAGCCTTCGCAGGCTTACAAACGTTTATACGATACGTGTTGATGGAAAGGTAATGAGAAGTACTCTGAGATTGCGCCTATAAATTAATAGTAATAATAACTGTCTAGGATTTATTTTTAACACATTTGTAACAAAAAATGGCAGCACCGCACTGTCATGCTGGCTTTATAATTTTCTAGATGTGTCTGATAATTGTACGAGCGAACTAATGCGACCTGGAAATACTTTTATGTTTAAATTCATCTACAGTAGGTAAACTAACGCTTTAAGGGCAATTTAGGAGGCCCGCAAAAAAGGGCTTTCAGTGTATCGTCCTGCGATTTACTATAGAGGTGCAAGCCGGTGGCGAAATTTTCCAGAGAAAGAATCAAGGAATACATTTGCCTCGTTTAAACCCACAAAAAAAAAAGAAAAAAAAAGAATTTGTTTTGAAAAATCCACGCCGCCAGTTCGCAGGCGATGCACGCGTAGTTAGAAGAGCTGCCGACAGATGGCAGACGCGGCGTCGAGGCGCCGGCCGATTCCGGTTATGATAGCAGATGATCCGTTCAAAGACCCGAATCGGCCGGCGCTACCTCGACGCGGCGTACGCCACCTGTCGGCAGCACTTTCCACTACGCGTGCATCGTCTGCGATTCGTGAGCTTAAACGGCTCAAAACCGGTCCCTGTTTTTTTTTTTTTCCCCTTTGAACGAGGTAAGTTCGTTCCTTTATTCTTTCATTGTAAACTTTTATCACCTGCTACCGTCTCTGTAGTAAATTGGAGCGCAATACGCTTAGAAAAAAGATTTTTTTCTGGCCGTCTAAAATGCCTTAAGAGCGTTAGTTCACACCCTGTATATTGCCTCTTGGGCATCATTGTATGTGGGTAAATTGCGCAGTTAGACAAGCATGAGGAAAAAAAAAAACAACGTAACTGTATTTAATGCGCACAGTCTGCTCCAGAAGGCTGCTCGAATCTTTGTACGTCTTAACAACGAATTTTCTAAACAGTCTATACTGTAACTACACGCCTAACCTTCTTTGAAAATATTATATATAGAAGATAGGATAGTTAAAAAAATATCCTCTTTTATCAGTTTCATTATCGTAAATTGTAAAATAGAAAATATCGTCTTAGTTATTCTTTTTAATTATAAGCATTTCCCATCCCAGCTCGCTCTGGCAGCTGACATGCCAGAGTGAGGTCAATAGCTATTAATAAAAGAAGTGTGCGGCCAGATTTTCAAGACTTTTTTTTGTATATTTTGATGGTCAGAATACGGATGTTATATAACACAAGCGTAATTCAAAGTAGATCGCACCAAACGTGTAAACGAGGTTTGCCCCTAAAAGCTGCAATAGTGAAAAGGGGTGGCCATTGTGTCTAGTTTTCATTTAACATGTTTTGTTTCCTTTCTGAACCAGGGGTTCGTGGTGGCGCTGCTCTACTGCTTTTTGAACGGCGAGGTAAGTCAAATTTGTGGTACGGATATTTAGTTTCGCGGAAACTTCGTCAGTCTTATAATTGCATCCCGTCTTCGCCCGTATTGTCTTAGAATACGGGTGGCGATTTGAGTCATGTCATGTGATGCCTTATCGGTGGGGGGAAGGAATCCGTCAGCTACCTTATTTATTGAACTGATGAGCGAATTCGAGACGTCATACCGCAGTCGCGCTATCACCTGGGCTCTGATTTTGGTCAACACGAGAGCTGGAGAAAGATAGAATTTGTATTTCGGGGAGCGAGCGAAAATAGCATTAGTAGACGGTTCGTATGCTAACGCGAGCAATGTGTGCGGTTCGCCTGCTTTGAATTCTTATTAGCAGACAGACATAAAAGAAAGACAACCGAACGTCATTGCTAACAGACAGGAGAAAGCGGTGATCGTCTGCTACCAGCCGAGCGCTTGGCAAAGTGACATCAGACGCAGGCTGAAAATGGTATTTTTCGCTATTTCACGTTGTAAGTCTCGAACAACCCGCGCTTTGTTTTCAAGTCTCAAGTTCGTCGGCTGCCGTACACAAGCTGGCATCGATAGTATTAAGGCATACAATAGTATGCCTGGCATACAATAGTATTAAGGACAAGCACATGAGAGGCCGCGAAACCTCCCTCGCAGTGTGTAATTTGGTGATACATTCTCACCAAAATATTGCGCGATTGTGGACTGTCGAACGAGTTAAAACTGTCTCATTGGTGATTCGCGCATGTTGTGCCGCAAAGTGCAATGATCAGCCGAAAAATATCTCGCTGTTTCCATAACCAAATTCAGACTCTAGTCGAAACGGCGTTCCAAGCATCATAATATGTCAAAATAATGAGGGACGACAAAAGCTGCTTCATATATATATATATATATATCTACAGGGGACGTAACAGGGATGTATTTAGAATACTTGTGAGGTTGCAGGCGTGCTGTTCTTTGTGAACCTTTGCAGCCCTGTGCTTAAAAAAAAAATGCGAGAAATGTGTGTTGCGTCTTCTACCGTGAAGCTTCTTGCCTTGAGGCTCAAAATAATACATCTGTCTCTTCCTTGTCAACATATGTGCGTATAAATGTAAGAAAAACTCACAAATTGAATTCGTCACCGACGGCAATAAAACTGAGCAGTTGTACGAATACATGATTATACATGGTTAAAGTCAGCGAACAACGTGAGAAAAGTGAAGAAGAATACAGGAGACAGGAAAGACGCTGAATTCACAATTCAATATTTTATCCGGAAGAGAAGACTTTAACTCTATAATTTTAACTTTAACCATGTATAATGCTTACCAACTATCCCAGCTCAGCCCCCTTCTACTGCACAAATAATATTTAAATGTGACTCTCATGAAGGTCTGTAATGAATTCCCTATAAATTTAGGAGTTCTACGAGGAATTCCTCACACAATATGGGGTATTCAATATTACAATAAGGAGATACGCGGCATATCTTTTTTTTTTTTTTGCGTACTTAAGAATATCCGCCCAAGAAAACGATCCAGATGTATGGTCCCATTGGACACGCCAGAGGAAGCACACGGCAACGCCCACCGTCCAAAGCGCGATTTTTCTGAAAGCGGAGTTTTTTTTTTTCAAAACCTGCAGTGGAAATGTCCGCGGTCTGGCGGAGAAAATGTAAAAACGAGGAGCGGATATTAGATGCACACCGTTGGAGTCCCGAATAGTTAGGGTACGGTGCTGGGGAGGGGAGGGGGGCCGGGGGGACGTGCCGCCGTTTCCTATGCGTTTCCCTCCCGTTTTGCAGCGCTCCGTGGTGGCGGCCATGATGAAAACTGAAACCGATCTTGCTAGAGCTCTTCAAGTTAGAGTTGACGGGAAAGTCTATCCACATGCGCTTCTTCTTAATGGCGCCCGCTACCTTCGGCTGCGCTGCAAGTGTTTTTTTGTGTTTTTTGTTTGGACCAAAACTTCTGTGTACATAACTGGCAACAGTGTATTTTAAATTTCCCGCCGGTGTTTTGGTTGCGCATGGCGTGCGATGCTCCTCGCTGTCCTCGCTTTGCGTGCACGTTTATCGAAAGCATGCTAAAACTGTTTCTGTGATGTGCCTGAAAGCCGGAAGAGTATTTCTGAAACCACCGGAAGTGCTCTAACGGCGACAAGAGCGAGTGGAACCACTCGAAATCGGAATTCAAAGCTAGTATTCGTTCTCCGTCGACGGCAGTTCGTATGCGGTTCGTGAATCTGCGTGGTAGTTGTGTTTTACTCTGTTTGCTGCAACATTGCGATACAATCATTCGACGGACAGCTGGAATGTTCACGGTGCGTGGTAGGGTCTTGAGGCACTGGGTGATAGAAAGACAGCGCCTAGGTGGTTGAATTTCAAACCGTTCATACCAATCTCGTCAGTTGACGGCTCCTGAATTGCGCGGTGACTTCTCCGAAAATAAATTATTTTTCATTAGGTTTCACATGATGGGAGATTCCCGGCGCCTATAATGTGAGCAGTAAGTACCCCTGGTTATACTGCCGTGTTTTCGTAATTGGACCGTGCAAACTCTTGGATGGCTTTGTAACTGATCCCCATCAAGGTAGTTTTTTTTCTTGCCTTGAAACTGGCCAGCAATATGATTCGTAACAAAAATTGAAATATTTTAGAAGTAGTGCACGGTTGTTCATAATTTTATCAAGATAAGCTGCGTTTATTTTGCTATACCCAAAATATGTGTTCTCGGTCCCTCTCCGGCACTGTCCCTGCATCCAAGGTGCATTTCTTGTACAGCATGCAGGTGTACAGACAAATTATTGTGACAATAAGCAAATTTGGTCTTCATACTTTATTCAATGGCATCAGATGAAGTGAAGGAAAGTTGGACGCCTCAGAGAAACCTGATGGCTGCTTGTTGTGTTGTGAAAACTCTGTGTGTACCCATCCTTCTGTTTGCTTTTTTCTCATTTGCGGGTCATCATTGTAGACCTAAAGTGTCACCTTTTGGGAAAAAGTAAGTATGAGATTCAAGTAAAGTATGCATTTTGTTTCAAGAACTGAAAATAGAGAGTAAAAGCGAGTATGAAAACAACTTGGCTGAGAACAGACATTATAACCCTGGCCTGAAGCACAGGGAGGGACAGCGCAAACAAAACTGCACACAGCTTTGAAGCTTCGAAGCATTCCATTTGTGATGTCCCTCCCCATGCTCCAGTACTACAATGTGAGACACTCATAGTTAATGCATGGGATGATTAATATTAAGAGGGTCAGGTTTATTCATCCACTCACTCTGCATAATGTTGCTCTCAACACCATTTATTTATTTATTTATTTATTTACCCTCAGGGCCAGAGGCATTACAGAGGGGAGTGGGGTACAAAGGACACAAGAAGCAAAACAATATAGAGCAAAAAAATATATATATATATTATACAGTTGTTAGGGCTCTTTATAAGAAAATATTAGCTATGGCTGTTCTAAAACGCGTGCAATCAGGGATTTCGGCGATGGCTCCGGGAAGGTGATTCCACATTGTTGAGGTGCTAGGAATAAAAGAGTCATGAAAATGTTTCGTGCGACTAGATGGAATGCCAACTTTGTAATGGTGATCGATGCGTGCTGAAACATAATGAGGTGCTGTTAGAAGCCTTTCTTTCAGAATCGAGTTGTTATGATAAATCTTATGAAACAGACATAGACGAAACGATTTTCTACGCTGCGAAAGGAGAGGTAATGATAAGCATGATTTCATTTGAGTCACACTAGATGTACGATGGTAGTTGGAAAGTATAAAACGAGATGCTCGGTTTTGAACTGATTCTAATTCTGAAATAAGAGATTCCTGACCTGGATCCCAAACGGAGGCTGCATATTCCAATTTAGTGCGAACTAATGTTTTATAAAGTAATAATTTTAATGAAATGGGCGCAAGATAAAAGTTTCTGTGGAGATAGCCTAGCATGCGATTCGCGTTATTTACAACATGGTCGACGTGAAGTTTCCAGGACAGGTTAGACGACACATGCACGCCCAGATATTTATACGACGATACGGCTTCAAGAGAGCGGTTATTTAAATGATAAGAGGGACATTGTGAATCACGACGAGAAACACGCATATATTTGCACTTGTTAATATTAAGTTTCATGTTCCACAAGTCACACCACTCAGAGACGCGGTTAATATCAGACTGGAGAAGATGGACGTCAGAATCACTGTTAATTTCACGATAAATCACACAGTCATCGGCAAAAAGACTCACAGGTGAACATATATTAGTGGGCAGGTCGTTAATATAAATAAGAAATAGGAGAGGGCCCAGGACGGAACCTTGGGGTACACCTGAGCCAACTGGAGAAGGATGAGAACTAGTATTATTAGCTGTTACAAACTGAGACCGGTTATTGAGGAAAGAGTGCAACCATGCAAGTACATTGGGGTCTAAGTTAAGTTTACTCAGTTTGAGGAAAAGTAGTTTGTGTGTTACTTTGTCGAATGCTTTTGAAAAATCGAGGAATATGCAGTCCGCCAGAGATCCACGATCAAGAATGGAATGAATATCATGTGTGAAACACAAAAGCTGACTTTCGCATGAAAATGTTTTGCGAAATCCGTGCTGTGCTGTATTAAAAAAAGAATTGGACTCTAAAAAGTTTGCAAGACGCGAGTAAATGACATGTTCAATGATTTTACATGGAATGCTGGTGAGTGATACGGGTCGGAAGTTATTTGGACAATGCTTGTCGCCTGATTTATGCAAAGGAATCACCTTCCCGACCCTCCAATCCTCAGGTACACAACCTGTATCAAGAGATTGCTCAAACAGTTTAGTCAGGATTATCGAGCTATACATCTTAGTATTTATTAAAAATTTAGAATTTATGTTATCAATGCCAGAAGATGACGATATCTTAAGATTTTCGATTATACTTGCAATACCGACAGTGTCTATAAAAATTGGGTCCATTCTTGGAAACTCGAAAATTCGAAACTCGAAACTTGGAAATTTGCTTTATTAAAACAGAAGGAATTAATATTAAAAGCACTAGACAATCGCTTATTAACAATTGGAATTTTTCTAGACTTTTCTAAAGCTTTCGACACAATAAATCATGACATACTTCTTGCAAAATTAACATGTTTTGGAATTCGAGGTAACACGTTAAAGTTATTAAAATCATATTTGCAGCATAGAACTCAATTTGTAGTTATATCTAATTTTAAGTCGCATATTCTAAATATAACCAGTGGCGTTCCCCAAGGTAGTATATTAGGCCCATTACTTTTTACTATTTATATAAATGACATTGTTAACGTAAATCGCGACCCTGACATCAAGTTTATTATCTATGCCGATGATACTAGTATTTTTTTTCCTGGGCGAGATATTAATACACTTGTAGCCAAATGTAACAACTTGCTTGATAAAATCAATAGATGGACGACGAGCAATCTGCTTAAACTAAATTCACAAAAAACCAAGGCCATCATATTCAGCAGTTCCAATATTCCAGTTGTGATCTCAAGCCCCGTGGTTTTAAACAACGAAGAAATTGAATTTGTAGATAAAATTAAAACTTTGGGTATCTGGTTTACTAAAACTATGTCCTGGACCGCACATGTTGATTTTATTCTATCCAAATTATCAAAAACAGTTGGATTACTCATGAAATTTAAGTCATTGTTACCTCAATCTGTAAAGCTTTTACTTTATAACTCATTGGTATATTCGCAGTTTAATTATTGTCACCTTGTGTGGGGCAATACGACAAAAGCAAACATGAACAAGCTGTTTATTTTACAAAAGAAAGCTGTGCGCGCTATCGCTAATTGTTCATATTATCACCATACCGAACATTTGTTTTCTTCGTTAAAAATTAAACCTATTCAAAATATCTATGAATATAAGCTTTTAGTCACGTATAAGAAATCATTGCTGATTACAGATAGCTTTTTTATGCGTCTATGTAGTCTTGTCCCATTCACTTCACCATATCAACTTAGACCAAAAGAAAAATGGTTTGTTGCACCATCACGCACATTGTATTTTAATCAAACATTAAATTACCAGTTAACTACTCTATTAAATTACTTATTTACCAAAGAAATTGATATCGATGGGATGACACTGACTGAGGTACGAAAATGTTTTTGATTTTCTTTTTCTTTGTATTGAAAAGTCCCGTATGTGTATAATTATATTTATATCTATTTTTCTTAGCCGTATGTGTGTAATTATATTTATATGTATTTTTCTTTCGCCTGCTGTAAGAGGGGGCTCGGACCTTCGTCAAGCTGCAGTTGCAGCTTTTTGTCCATGTCCCCTGTTTCGTCTCCGAAACGAAATAAAGAGATTTATTATTATATTATTATAAAGATGAATAGTCGGGATAGCTAGTAACTGTATTGGTAGAAAACGCCAAAGAAAACACAGTGTTAAGTATACTAGCATATTCATCGCTGGGAATTGCTGTGCCGTCAGAATCTCGAAGTGCTATAACGTAATCATCATTTTTGTTAACAACATTCCAAAATTGTTTGGGGTTATTTATAAGCATGGAAGGTAATGTTTGATTAAAAAATGAATCTTTGACTTCTTTTAGTGCAATTTTATAATCATTTGCTGCAGAGAAGTATGTATCCCAACGGGACTGGGAATTGGATGACTTAGCGGAACGAAACATGCGTTTTTTCTTATTCGACAGTCTTTTCAACGACTGGTTAAACCAAAGTGAGTTTCGGTTTGATGTGACCATTCTCAGAGGTATGAAGGTATCTGTGAGAGAAGTGACTTTATCTTTAAATAAATTCCAGTTAATATCCAAAGACCTGTTGTTGAATACTTGTAGAAACTCGTCCAAAAAAGTACATAACTCACGGTTAATTGCGCCAAAGTTAGCCTTCTTGTAATCTCTGATGTATTTATTGTGGCTGTCATTGCGGTGAACGGGGATGTTTAATGTGAAATGAAGCAAAGCATGATCACTTAAACCAGGCATGTAAGATATGAGAGCGACAAGTTCAGGTGAGGTGGTCAACACAAGATCTAAAACACTCGATGTTGTAGGTGTAATTCGGGTTGGTTGAGTTACAACTTGCGAAAGATTAAAATCAGCACACATTTGCAAGAAATTAACACATTCACTAGAATATGGACTGGGATAAGAAGATGCATTCGACCATATATTATTTGGATAGTTAAAGTCACCTAGCAACATGATTGGGACATTTGGAAATCGTACAATAATAGTGTTAATTGCATCATGCAAATCATCAACAAAAGTAGCACTTAATGACGGCGGTCGATAACAAACACCTAAGATAAACCTTTGGTAACATACGCGAAGCTCTACCCATACAAGTTCTAAAATGCTTACGACTTCTACAGAAGACGAGCAAAGGTTATCGGCCACGGCAATCAAAACACCACCACCGCACCTTTGCCCTCTATCATACCGATAAATATTAAAACGCTTGCCGCATTCAAAAAGTTCATTGTTTCCAACCTTTGCGGAAAGCCATGTTTCGGTTAGTACTACCACGTCAGCATCGCACGAGTCAACGACCGAGTTCAATTCGTCACGCTTAGATGAAACACTCCTTATATAAGTGAAAAGAAAAGAAAGTTTGTTCTTGCTATTGGAAGCCAGTCCACTGCCCCTCGCGTTATGTTATCGCGAAGCGCTTGCCTGTATTGATTCGTCTTCATTGTTCGGTCGTTGACTCTGGGGTTGCTGTCCAGAGTGCGTGGCAAGTTCAAACACACTGTCATCTGCATAGTTGTAACCATAACACTTGCTGTTAATGTAGAGCTTGTTGTACCTCAGCTTAAAAACAGAATTTTGCGTTTTGGCAAATTCGACTAGTTTTCTTCGAGCCTGACGCGTAGAGATAGAGTAATCTTCGCTCACAGTGATGCCGCTACTTTTCAGCTTGGCGCTTGAAAACAAAATTTGCTGCTTCATTTTAAAAGAGAGGAATTTTACGATAACTGGCCTGCATTTGTTGTCTGCGAAGGCGCCGAGCCTATGTGCGCGTTCAATTGAATCCGTAGGAATAGGCAAATTCAGGGTGTCCGAGACGACAGTCATTAGTTTTTCCTCCGTTTGATTCCAGGATTCAGAAGGAGAATCCGTCAAACCGTAAAACAAAAGATTATCTCGCCGTGAGTGGTCCTCCAGCTCAGCATGACTAACCCGCAATCGCGAATTTTCATCTTTGAGACTATCGGTCAACCGCCGCAAATCACACAAGTCATGCTGAATGGCGTCACTGGACGAAGTTTTAGATTCGACCGCAATCAGCCTTCTATCCATGTCTGTGATTTTGTTTTCAATTGATGCCTGGCTTTTTTTTATATCATTTACTGTACTGATTAAATTTGACTGATCCTGTTCCATCTTTGCTGTGCGCGAATTCACGCCTTGTAACATTGCGAACATTTCATTGAACTGTTTCTGTAGCGCGCCATTTAATGGGCTCTCGGCTACGGGTGCAACTGGCTCTTGGGACCTTGTAGAAGGTCCGCCCTTGTGGGGGCCTGGGTTTAACTCTACGTCTCCCGACAACAAGAGCGCCTGGCGAATAACCTCAAAGCACTGACGGCACAAAGAAATCATCACGGAAAGCATCACTCCCGGGCATGGGAACAGCACGAGGTATACGTTACCCGATTTTTTTTTCTCGACTATTGACGTGTGTTTACTAACCTGGGTAAACAAGCGCACGGCGTGAAAAAGCTTCATCACGATGCTGCTCCCATGCCCACTGAAGCCTTGAAGATTCCGCCAGCTGTTTTTATCGAAGCTTGATGGTGATGTTGATGAGGTGGCCTTGAATGACTGAGGGAACGTCCAGCGTGGTTGCCAGGCGGGTACGCACGAAGGGCCGTCTTTCGTGGCTTGAAGAAGAGGTGTCGCAGAATCACAACCGGGGGAGGCCGCCGATCCCGCGCTGAACTGGAAACATGCCGTGACCTGGGTAAACAAGCGCACGGCGTGAAAAAGCTTCATCACGATGCTGCTCCCATGCCCACTGTCATACCCATGTCATCCCATACCCATGCCATGTCAATTGCTGAGAGGACATCTTTGATGGCAAGTTAGGAATTAGTAACATATAGCAAGACCTCTAACACTCCAAATAATAATAAAAGACAGCAATAAACCGCCAATTAAAAATGTTTTGATATACATTAATTGTTCCGGAATTCAAACTCATCAGAATAATTTTATCAAGTGATATGATCACATTTACTGGAGGCTTACAGTACAATACACAATACGTAAAACAAATTATTACAATAAAACAAGTCCTGCATTGGTTATAAGCCAGCTATGCGTCAACTAACGAGCGACTTCAACTCATCGGGCACACAAAATCATCAAAGTGCAGTTCACGGGATCATTGTACTAACAGACAGATCGCCCGTCATCTGAGAGTACTATGCATTAGGAAAAATGAGCTAGGATCATCAATACACTGAAAACACTGGACATATCCGGGTCACATTCCACCACCTGGCTTTTGCCAACGGAATTACAGATGAATAGGAACAACATCCTGCGCGGATTGACTTCTGTGAAGCACCAATTCTAGGGTCAAGGCACTGGCCATGACTGATTTGTCGGAAACCTGAAATTGTAAATAGCATTCTTACGTGATAATATCTGATCAATTTGGGCAATGGGGGACTTCTTTTGCAGCCATAGGCACACCATGCGCGCTTGTGTCTTGGAATTGCTTTGGATACACAAACCGGAACAGTACGGTCGCACCTTTCAATGATGACCTGCTATGAAAAAAACGCAGTTACCCAAAACGTTTGTTTGAGTCACTAGTCATCAGGTTCCCGTTTGAATGCCATGTACGCATGTATAGTTGTACTTTCAAAACATTCCTGAACAATGCCCCGGGTTAAATAAAATCCCACAATTATAAAATGAACATATGCTTAAAACCGCGCAGCTAAAATCACTTGTTTTTTCCTGAAAGTTGTGACTAGTGGCCGTCACTGCACGGTACACTGATTACTTGACCCTAGACACAGATAACTGGTTGGTTAATCAGGTTGACTCAAAAGAGTAGTCGCGTAAATCAGGACTAGGAAAGGTTTCAGGACACCTAGAAAACTACAGTGCACATTAGACGAAATGATCTCCACTTGACTGATTTCGGCCTGCTTCATTCTTTCTTTATTCTTTCATTCTTGTGTCCAGCTCCATCAGGTTTGAGCACATTACTGAAGCTTGCTAAATATTTTAATACATGTCGAACAGCCATACGTTCGGAGAAGAAATACAGGAACGACGTGGAAGTTTTTCAGCTGTCTGACATTATTGCGAGTCATCGCATGAATCTGGAGCGTGCAGGAGCTCCTTTTTGTAATGCGTCCAGGCTGCATTGTACTCGAGCAGCAATAGTCTCATGTCTACCAGTTGGGTTTGAGGCTCAGCGTCATAATGGCAGCGTACTCATACTGGAAGCAGGCCAACAGGAAGGCTCTTGTTAGGTTGCACGAGCTCAAGTTTAGTTGTGCAAATACACCAAAAAAATTAAAACAAAAACTTACAGTCCCGGCGATTCTCTCATGTTTCACGATATTGAAACATGCGAGAATGCGCATATTTCAATATGAGCATTCTCGAGCACCAACGCATGCGAGAATGCGTTGGTGCATGCGTTGGTGCCTGATAAGCACCAACGCATGCGAGAATGCGTTAGTGCTTATCAGAAGATACTTCTGATAAGCACCAACGAGCGCCTCAGTCGCACTTCGGAGATATGACTCGCTGAGACAGAACCTGGCCGATGTAAACAAAACCACAGGCAAGCAGCTGTGCGTGATGACATGATGGGAAAAAACGAAACCGAACAAATGAGCTAGAAAGACAGTTCACATTTCTCTAAACCACACATTAAATGTCAAGCATGTGCCCTTTGTATCGTATAAAATAAAGTTGTAAATGTCCAACAACATGCGCGTCTTTATCATGCCCACCCCCATGCTGTGCCGCGCTCCCTTTCCCTCCTTCGTCCACCCTAGTGAGGTGTCTGGAACGCTTCTCCGCCAGGTGTGTTTCGTGTCCCATCCCGCCAATGCATCGAAAGTGAAGTCAGAAAGTCGCGACAAGTCATGTCACAAAAACCGTGGTGTGGTGCCGTCGGATGGGAAAACGTACAAGCGAATGCGAGTGTCGCTGACGTCATGGCGTCCCGACTCCTGGCAGCCAAAAGCTTCCGTGGACTGTCACAGTGGAGAGCGTCGTGGAGCCGAACAGACGTCTGCCACATTATTACCGCTGCTGCGACGCCGCCAGGATCGCGGCCGGCGACAGCGTCACAATTCTATGACGTCATCACGCGGAAATCGAAGGACCACTTTTTTTTTTTAACGCGGTAAACACGCCAGTTGGAGACGCGTTCTAGGTACCATCTTAGTTAGGTAGTGCTACCCATTACCATCTCACCAAGTTACACTTGGAAGCGTAAATGAGAGGGTAAGTGAGTGTAAGTGACAGCACAAAAAAGGCAGGGCGTTCCCTGATGCGTTCACGCTTCTTACTTCATGATTCGTTCTTTGATGTTCTTATCTGCCAGTGCCCCGATCTCATTGACTGTGGAGCGCTAATAAGGCCTTCGGGATTCGCCACGTTCTGCCTTGCGTAATTAGGTTGTCAGTTACCATTATAATGTAGTAGAATTGACAATGGCGGAACGCCGACAACGACTTGTACATTATAATTTTCGTAACTTTACTTCTATCTATCAATGTAAATATATTTTCTAACCCACTTCTGTTGCGCACAAGATACACAATCTAAAGAAAAAATATCATTTGTTCAAACGCGGAACCGATGTATTGCGGTCTTATTTCTTTACGGGGTCTGTCGAGACTAGGATAGGTTACCTAATGACAAAATAAAAATGGAATCGGCAGAGTTGTTTTTTTAATGCGGCAAGTTTATATGGAAGTTATGCTTTTAGAGCTGTAATATCGCTACTTTTAAGCTCATCGTAATTTATCGAGAATAATGTTATGCTCTGATTTAAATCTGCAGTGAATATTTTGTGTGTGCTCTCCTTTTCATGACGCCTAGATTATCCTATTAAATATAATATAAAAATAAGAGAGCACATGTCCTTCATTATCGTTACCGTTGTAACCTGTATAATCATTTCTTGTCTTTGGGCATGCAGTCCATTACCGATAGGTGTCTTCGTTCATTTTCGCTAACTGGGCGTCCGCCGCACGTCGCGTTCCGCGCTGACTGCTTGCGTATTTTGCATAGAGTTATTATAATGTACGCTAGAGGTTCAACTGGCCCTAGTGTCTATGTGACTTCCATGACGCAAATTGAAGCAGACAGCAATCTGTCTACTTTTGCGGTGCTCCTGTGCATTCCTATGAGAAAACGCGCGTGCAGTTTGTCTCGTCGCCGCAAAATAACACGGAACACGTTGGTTATTAGGGTCGTACTGAATAGTACGTACTTTGATTAACACTGTAAAAGTGTGATTGCTTTAGTTAGCGCATTTTTCTTTATCAGTGAACGATGTTTAACTTCGCTACATTTCAGTTTCAAACATGTGTTCCGCAGCAGGTGTGTAAAACAAGCGACGATTCAAAGCAAAATAACAATCGAAAGGAATATAGAGTGTGTTCAAGGTTCGCCAGCTTTCCGGTGACGCTTCTATATTGATAATATGCCAGTCCTGTCACTATATGAAAATGACCCGGTCGGGCATGATCGGATAAAAAATTCAAAACGTAGAGAATAAAGTACATGGGCTATGGAAAGTGTCTCTTTGTATGGTTTTCTCTGCCGGGCAGCTTTTATCGGGCACTTCTTCTCAAAGATTTCGAGCGTGCGGGTGATTGTTTGAATGTAGAAGAAGCATCTTCGCTCATAGCAGAAAGAATGAAGCGGTACTACTTATTTAAAGTCGAATATATTGCGTGGCCTTCAATTTATTTTGATCGTACATGCACGGGTAGTTACTGATTCAGTGTTACTGCGTAGTTCTTACCGTCTCCCTTGATTTTCAGATGTCCTTCGTTCGTTGGGCACATAAATCCCTCGAGCTGAAAAGCGCCGACGTCGTGTTCGCGCTAAGAGTGTCCGACAGTGCACATAAATACACGTACGAAGCCGTTTTAGCACCGTTTTTAATGCGATTACTTTGAAAGAAAAACGCCGTAACTGACCAATTATTTCGTCGGCCTGACTGAGAAATATTCCAAGCTATCTGGTACGTACGAATTATTCGGCATATTTGCTCTTATAATCGAGCGCAGGGAGAAAATGCACTCAATTCTTTCCATAGAAATTCATTACCGGAAGTCAATTTTCGACTGGTTGCTCTCTGCTTCAATTTGCGTCAACACACTAGCGCCACTCGAACCTCTAGCGTACGTTATAATAACTCTATGGTATCTTGGCGCCTCCGGCCCCAGGTGCAGACGGAGCTACGCAAGTTGTTCCAGAGATGGCGCTGCGACCGTGGCGGTCCGGGCTGCGGGGACAAGCAGCTGCAGCACCGGCACTCGCTCTTCACCCAGTCGGTCACTTTCCTCAGCAGAGGTCGGAGTTCCATCCATTCTTTGCACTCCGGTGAGCACCGCGCTGACGCGGCTGGCCTCGCCTACGCAACACCCAGCGCACTTCAAGAAATATTTAGTCGAGCGCTCCTGAAATACTGTCTTACATTGATTATATGACTTTAAGATAATGGTCGCCTGTCCACTTTTCTTATTTTTCGTGGTTTGAGGTTTTGCACTGTACCCTTTTTTATCATAAACTAAATGAAAATTCCAATTAAAAAAAATAGTTCTTTAAAATATTCTTATTACGTGATACCAGGCCAATAAACGCATAATGTTTACAAACTAATTCATTGAAATCGTCATCTCTGCAGACAAATTACAAGTGAAGATTCGTAACCCGTTGTCTAAATAGGACATACCAGTCATGTTAACATAAAAGAAATGCTACCTCCCGCTATCAAATTGCGAGTTTCGGTTCTCCAGAAACGCAAATTAAGAGGAGAATCATTTTTGAAAATGAACCAATTCCGAGACATAAGAAATGTTTGCTAGATTTTTTTGCACTCCAATTGCAGCACCCGGTACTCCGGTGGCTCTTTCGCGCTTTATAGACAATAGACCGATCTCACCAGCCAGTTTGCCTACGCCACCGCTGCCGCAATGCATCGAGGGAACTTTAGTCGTTCTGCGCGTGCGACAAGCTCGCTGGAGCTCTGCGCGTGCAGGGCACGAACAGGCTCGTGCACGGCCGATTGCCTCCTGTGAACTAAAGCTATGGCTGTCTCGCGCATGTGCCAAACGCTTGGTGAGATCGGTCTATTGCAAGCATAGCACCCCGACGGGTACTCACGAGTGCAAGCACGTGCAGCTTGCGCGTGAACATAGCTTTGCCAAGCTAGAAATTGCACGGGCTTGTCCGCATGACCGAAGACACGGAGGTGGCCAGTGGCCTTGCTTGCAATCGTCTATAGTATTATGCACTTCTAGCAAACCGTTACAGTCTTCCGCGTACCGCAGCTACCGGATCATTTGAATCATGCTTTTAAGCGCGAACCGCGGTCACGATATCACTCGGGCGCGCACTTAAAAGCATGCTCTAAAGGCTCCGGTTTTGCGCTAGGCGGAACACATTAACGGTTTGCCAAAGGTCCCTTTTTTATTGGGCATACTTACGTGATGATAAAGCTAGTAAAGCATGGCACCCCGACGGGTACTCACGAGTGCAAGCACGTGCAGCTTGCGCGTGAACATAGCTTTGGCAAGCTTGAAATTGCACGGGCTTGTCCGCACGACCGAAGACATGGAGGTGGCCAGTGGCCTTGCTTGCAATCGTCTATAGTATTATGCACTTCTAGCAAACCGTTACCGTCTTCCGCGTACCGCAGCTACCGGATCATTTGAATCATGCTTTTAAGCGCGAATCGCGGTCACGATATCACTCGGGCGCGCACTTATATGCATGCTCTAAAGGCTCCGGTTGTGCGCTACGCGGAACACGGTAATGGTTTACCAAAGGTCCCTTTTTTATTGGGCATACTTACGTGATATTAAAGCTAGTAAACAGGCGAGCTGGTTAAAATTGTACATCGTTAAGACTGGAGACGACTGAAAGAATGGGGACAGGAGAAACGTCTCATGAGTGAGTTTTAGTATTGCGTATACGAGCAAATGCAAGCGATGTGCGTTTCCGCTAGCGTTGCGTCCTCCACGCTGCGCATGCGCGAAGTCCGCATGCACAAATCCAAGGCCTCAGTGGAACACGCAATGCTAACGCAAACGCAGAGGGCTTGCGTTCGCTTGTATACGCAGTACTAAAACTCACTAATGATACGTGTGTCCTGCCCCATTCTTTTCGTCGTCTTCGGTCTTAACGATGTGCATACTTACGGAAGGCCAAAAATGCTACGTTACCTAATTTGTGTGAGACGTGTCTTTTCTGTGGGACCGTAGCCCAGAGGTATCGCGCTGCCGGCTTTCAGATTGGCTCGCGATTATTCTCCACCCCCCCCCCCCCCCTCACAAAGGCAAATAAAATTTCTTTGGGGCGGGAATTTCATCGGTACTGAGCGCCTTGGTTTTGATTGCTTGAATCATTGAAATCTGAAAGACACTTAGAGGGTGTTTATTCTCGCCGAGGTTTTTATTCGAACATGACCTGTAAGAACCCCACTACCCATAACACAGTTTGGGCCTAGAAATTCGTTTTCTATCCGCCCGAAAACAGTCTGTACAGAATTGGCCTGTTTAGATTGAGCTCACTCCTGTTTCCATGTTCACGTAGCGTTCAAACTATGTGTAAGGAATATATTCAAAGCCGTGGTTTATTTAAGACGTAAATGCAATATTAAAAATAGAAAATATTGAGAACCCCATTTTTTGTGACATCTAAAAAAACTGCAAATATGTTTCTGGAAAAAAACGTTTGGCGCAGATCACAGAAGTACATGTACTACGTCATTCTCAGTATGGCGACGTACCACGGGCTGGACGACGCGATGGCGGCATACGAGGGACCACCGTTGCGACGGAGGTGGGGCCGCTGCTTCGGAACTGTCCTTCGTGGTACCGGCCAAGCGCAGAGCATCGAGCGGAAGGGATATAAGTGCGAAATAATCATGCTCCTAGTGGGTGTTCCTAGGCTGCACTGATGATGTCTCGCGCATAGGAGACGAAACGCCTTATAAATTGTTGGTACTGTTATGCAAGTCGGAGGTATTTGTTTTTAATCATGGATCCCGGCTTTTGGAACATTTTTGCCTTTATGCGAAAGAATCGCACGACAATCGGTTCACGCAAGTTTGTCGTCGTCGTCTGCTTCACAAACCAAAAAGCTGAGAAAAGAAAAAAAGCTTTCGAATGTAGCGACGCGACTTCCAGCCATAAGCTTCAATGCTCGTGTTTTGTTTTCGGTTTCGAGCAGTTGAGTTTTTTGGGTCTATTAAACATAAATGGGAATCTGCAGAAAAATATTGAATGAGTAGTCTCCTGACAAGATATTAAACCACCTAACCATTTGGGGCGATATTTTAGTTGAAGAATAAGACTTCAATCTACAAGCTGTTTACGACACTCCACGCAATGTGCTGCCTCATTATGGATTTTTTCTGTAACGGCCCGTACAATAAAGCGAGATCCTACGAACACATATATTTTGAGTCGCCAGCTTCTACGTTTTGGGAGTCGTATTTACTTTGTTATTTTAACTGATTTTGTTGGGGTAGTAAGGCTCTGTTTTTGCTATTGACAGCGTTATAGGCAAATAATAATAAAAAATGTCGGTATACTATTACCTTGATCTATCTTCCTCACAGATGCAAACAAAAGAACACAGTATTGGTATTAGACACGTGCACAAATAGCCTAGTCGCGCGACTCGAAATGGAGATTTATGACTAACTCCGCCGAGCAGCAAGAGTGCAACTTTCGGAAGCGAGCGTCTGTCCCCGTCCCGTTCGTCACCAATCTTGCTGCAATTACGAACAAGCTTTTTCTAAGAATGATCTCAAGTAAGTACTCTCACAAACAAAACGTAAGCGAAGGCCCGGCAAACCCGAGAAAATCCCCGATCCCAGAGGAGACAGGTGGCTCGCTTGGTCCTACCCAGCAAACATCGTCGGTATGAGTTGAGCAGGGGATGGGAATGCTTTCGGAACTCACATTTACGTGTATTTATATTACTTGTATACATCCGCATAGACCCTCTCTACCCACGTGGCAACGCCCAAAACGACCTGTTTACGTAGCGTCGTATTTTCTTGCTCCTGGACGTCTGGGATTAGCAAAAATGGCAGAGCAGAGCAACCTCAAAAGGTGCGAGTCCTTCGACCGCCGCAAATCTAGGACCAAGCAGAATTTGCCGGTTTGTGTTCACAGTTCAGCACGAGCCAAATTACGTTACTGTCTGATAGCACTACCCAACTTCTCTGCGCGAAAGAGGAGGCGTTTTCGAGAGAACTGTGAATCTGCGTGATAAACTAAAAATACACTACGAGATGACAAATGGTGGACGGAAAACGAAGCAATAAAACGTAGCCTTAGAACATACTGAGCAGGATTGTTTAAATGATTTTGTTTAGCCATCTGATTCGGCATGGTTTCAGAAAAGTTGTCAGTTTACTCAAGGTATTATCTGTCTTGCATTTTTTTATTTTTTTTTACAAAAATTAATGAGGGCTTTATTTGTCTCGCCGATTGAAGTTCCTTCTTTTGATAGATGATATTTTCAGTTTTGGAAAAGACTGGTAAATTAATCTAAACAGGGACCAGGAATCTTGTGACGCCTCTAGAGAAAACACCGATAGGGTTATTGTAGGTGTAATTAAGTCGCAACCTGATGCATATTCTCGCCCGTGTAGGCTCTTTTTTGGCTTTTAATTTGTTTTGGGACTACCGCTTGTGAAGCTAATGAAAATCGCAACTCTTAAAATTATGGGCACTTAGATACGTTATTTAAACTCTGATAGCTTTCATAACGAACAACGTCCGGCACTGCTTCAAATAACGTCTGTGATGTGATGGGGCGTGCCGTATTATACCTGTTAAATGAATATGCCATAAAATTCAGCGAACGAGAGCCACGTTACCTCCCGAAATAAATGTGGTAGATTTAACTTTGTTCTAGAGGCTAGTTCCTTATTGTAGTCACCTCTTTTCGGCAGCGTACAATTATGCACCGTGCGCTGTTCTTCCTTTGAGCTCATTATACTGTCAAGTAACACAGACATAACTGAAAAAAGAGACGGGCATAAACATCATCTTACACACACAGTTTAGTGGCGACTCAGACCTTGTTAAGAACGACAAATCAAACGAGAAATATACGAGGAGAGGGGAGCATGTTTAAAGGATCTACAAATGTTCACCGGGACTTTTGCTTATAAGAAATCTGAATAAGTGCAGTATAATCAAGCTTGCGGAGAACGTTAATGCAATTCTTCTTGAATATCTTGCAACTTGAATGGCATATTTGAAGCATGTGAAAGGTTTCCAGCTATCATGGCGGCGAGTATTGTGTATGTACCTGTGGAACGGTGGTGCATACTCATATTTACGGGGAAGGATAAAGGTAAACCATCTGGAAGTTTAGCAAGCGCATTACGGGGAACAATCTCTATCACGGTTAAGAATGTACAAATGCTGTCAACAGTTTCGAGAAGGACGACAGCTGCTGAAAAATTAATGGCACAGACACGTTCGTTGGACTGCTGTCAGGCATTCTACTTCTTTCTACGGCAAGGTAATTAGGGAGCTGCCAAAACGAAGGCAGCGATATCTGGACGTGCATGCAGGAGTTTCTAAGGTGAGGTAGTTTCGTACTCTGTGTTTTTTTTTGTAATTCATTTGTAAAAATATTAATTCCCAGTCAACCTCGAATGACCTTTGTGGATGTACGAACGCGCTCCTTGAAAGCGAACCTTCAAGGGGCGCAACTTCTACGAGCGAACCGATGGGCAATATCTCGGGGAGCTCAAGATTGCATAGGTTCCAATGGTGAAGGATAGTTGATAACGGTTTTTATTTAATGCGAGAATCGTACTGACAAAAGGTAGGTTCTTAGGTGCCGCAGGCTCTACTGTGGTCAACTGTTGGCTGTTAATTATGGGCCTCGTCTTTTACAAATCTCCTCCCTTATTTCTGGAGACTATTGTCTACCCAGCGACCTTTCTACCAGATGTACTAAGCAGCGGATCTTTTTGTTCCGAGGTAAAGAATATCCCGAAGGCCGCGAGCTCAACCCTGTGCTAAGAGACGTCTCGCTTTCGTCGGACTGTATCTCCGTACCGTGAGTAATATTGAGGGTTACTCCCCGTTTTTCAGACGAAAAATAAAGCTAACCAGTCTAATGAATCGCATTGAACATTGTTTTAACACCTTCAGCATAACCGGTATCAATATCCTCAACTCAGGCGTTTAGAGCATCTTCGACTTATACTTGACTATTTATTATGTATTCTAAACAAGATATTTGTTATTAGTTTTGTGTAAGTTATTTTGTGTATACTGTTTTTGCCTGTCATTGAGTTTTGTTGCTATTTCCTTTTGTTAACCATTTGACGGTCGTTGCCATAGATGTACTGCGTTGATCACATATTTGAATGAGCCGAGCTAACAGCAAAACTGAGCAAACCGCCGGAGGTGTGGCTATTTGTTACGTCTTCGGTGAACTATAAACGTTATATTCACGCCGTGTGGCGCTTTGCTGGGATATTTATGTTTTTATTATTTTTTACTAAACGCTCCGTGCAGTGATGATCACTTCAAATACCGGCCACTTCGGCGGTAGGAGCAATGGAAGCACTGGCTCTTTCGATGCAGACTTGTAACGCGTTTAGGAATTAAAGTCAGAGGATGAGGGTTCATCATTCAACGGAGATGCTCTGTAAAGTGTGCCTCCGGTTAAAAACTGAAGCGTCTGGAATGTCGCTGAAGCGGATGCACAAAATAAGATCAAATTAAAGAAAATAGGGTGCTAATTTTTGGCTTTCAATATTTTAATTAGATCCTTCTAAACCTAAACAGGCTGCAAGCATTCTATGTGTTCCCGCTAAATTATTAAGAAATCGCCGGTGCATTTACGCTTCCTTTATACTATTTTTTTGGAAACAAAGCACGACACTGGGAAACAACTTTTCGAGAAAAAAAACAACAACTAGACCGGCAATGGGTTAATTACTCAGTTATACCTGGTTTTATAACTGAAATAGAATTTTGTATAACGATAATACTGAATGAACATCAACATATCCAATTCACTTTTAGTCAATCATAATCAGGGCAATTTCCCTGTTGATTGGCATATAAAATAAACCGATGATGATGATGAGGGTGATGATGACAGTTGTAAACCTTTGAAAATTCTTCATGGCCAAAAATTAAGTTAAGACGCGCTTCTCGGTAGGAGGATTAAGGAAGAAACTATTAACGAACAGCATCCCCTATATTAGCCTAATGACACCAAGAAATATACTAAAATTTTCACATTTATCTCAAAAGCCCTCGCTGCCGTTCTAATGCCTACTATCAATTACAATCCACCCCCTATCGAAAGTAATCAAGTTGTCTGCGTGATGTAGCAGTTCTCGTTAGTTCCACATGTTATGCCTCTTGGATCAATTCGTAAACCCAGGTTATACCTACTAACGCAGAAGTTTTGTTTTTACATTTGTAAAACCTAGAATAATTAGTAAGTAGTCAAATAACATGTGTTTTCAATAATGACGAAGGCGAATTTTTGCGCTTAAACGTTTCTAGTTTACAATACGCGTGGCCATTTATGAAACAACATTCATCAATACGACTGTGCTTCACTAATCAAGATTAAAAATGATTGCCAGCCAATTTGGTCATACGTATGGTTCACTCGTATCTGGTGTGGCTTTTAATTGGATGCAGGTACATATCTAAATATTTTTGTAAAATTAAAGTACTTGAAAGCTTTACTTAAAGGTGCACAATATACACAAAAACGTCATCAGCTAGTCGCATTATATGCATTAAAAATAATGTACATTGCTCACTAAGAATATACTGAGTACGAGAACGATGTTTTGTTTAATGAGACCGCTATCCTAGAGACAGCCGAAGATCTGCACCAAGACGTCGAGGAGCTTAATGAAACAGACGGTGCGGAGGAAGACGCTTGCTTAGGGTCCAAATCGCGGCTAAAGTGGGGATACCGCACCCTTTTTTCCTGCTTAGGTATTCACCCTTGTCGCTACCCATTCGCACTACTTTGTATAGGCGGCTGCCGAAAATGCGATGTTCACCGTCCAGCCGTAATTTTGATCATGAAAAAGCGGCTTGCCCTGCGCGGGCTCTTCCACTGAGCTCTACGTTGTGACGTAGCGTTTCTGCTGCCAACAGGACTGTGCTTCTACGAGATGAGACATGATTGGCGTGTTTTATTTATGTTTGGTTTGCACTAGGTATAAGCCAATAAAGGTGGGAATCGAAAAGGTCCGCGTAATTCACAGCCTTCGTGGTGACCGAAAAATCCATGAAATATTCCGGTTCTCTTGGTAGTGTTGACGCTAGAGATAAAACTGCGTTCTACAATTTAAAACAGAATTAGTGCACTCTTAATATAGACTGTACCACCTTCAGTTTGTATTTTGCACTCAAAATTGGCATCGTTTGAGCACTAATTAAGGGATCACACCCAATAAGAAGCGGCTGTCCTTAGTTTTGCTGCACGGGGGTTCTTTTTCAATTATTTGCACTCTCCTATTCTCACTCTCGTTTACGGCAATGGCTTGCAGTTACACTCCTATATTATCTGCCTAACGCCCTTTCTCTTTCTATTTTCGTTTGTTTTGTACACAGTGGACAGGAGAGAAGGCGTAGCCAAGAGCCCGTCTCCAAACTCAATCAAGAGTAGGATGAGCCAGCGCCTGCTGAGCAACGCCGACCAGGAGTCGCGCGGTGCGGTAAAGAGGATGCCCATTCCGGAGTACCAGGACCCAGCCAAGCGGACGCCCGAGGACAAGACAGGCAGCCAGCGAAAACTCAACGGAGGTTGTCCGATCCGCTGGGAGTGCCACGATGCCGACTCGGACGGCAGTGCACCAGCCGACACGAGCGAAGACAACCTTCTCCAAGGGGTCATCCAGAAAGAGACGTGCCTCTAAGGTTAGGCCCTTTGTCGTGGCTTTCTCGGACCGTATACAGTGATCCCCAGAGGACTGACTGGACCACGCCACTGCCCCCTTCTTGATGGAAACGCCGAATTAGCCTGCGCTCAGTGATCTCGGTAACCAAGTCTGGACAATCATGACCGCAACGTGGTTGTGAAGAACTGTGACCAACCATCAATGTCAGTCAAATTGGTTGTCTTTTTAAGCGGGGTTGGGAACCGGTCGAACCGACTCGACTGCGGAGAAAAAAAAATGTCAACCCCTCGATATGAGTACGCAAGAAGGGCATGTTAAACTGATACCGTTTTAAGAACTGGGCTGGAAATATTTCGCCTCAAGAGTTGGTCGCATATTAACGTCATCTGAGAGCATTTTCACCGCCAACCCAGAGCTAATACGCTTTTAAGAAAGGTGAATGGCCTGAGACAAACCAACCACCTCTGAACTTTAAAAGTTGACAAAGCAGAGTATGTATTGTTGTAAAACTAAGGGAACTGTCCACGATGATTTAGCGGAAAGCGAGTCCAATTTCTCGGGCTATTTATCTGCGGTGAGAAAGTTCTACGATCTCCGCATCTTCGTGCGAAAATTAAGGAGGCAATGCTTGAATACCATCAATTGTTGTCACCACACAGATTTAAGCTCAAACTTGACCGAAATTGAGTACGCAGAATCGTCAATATTTCATAAAGTGTCTGCCGTTGCATTACATGAAAGTCATATTTTCGCTGACGTTTCTTATATTTCAGAAACGTCGCCAGCTTAATCATTAATTGGCGATTTCCTACACAGCGCAGTGGTAAATCCTTTTATCTCTATTCGTTCATTTCACGTGCCAGTGTCAACCAATTCAAAGCAATGGCGTCCGTGTGCTCGAGAGCGTCAATCGCCAAATAATATTATGCACTCGTACTTTTTACTAAATTTTAATTGTATTAGAAATGTCTCTCTAAATGTGTTAATGATGATGCTTTCTAGTTGTTAGACACGTGCAAAATGTATTTTAAACCGGGCACAGATCACCCAGACTCTTACATCACATTACGTCACCGTAAAAAAACGTGAGAAAAACAAAAACGACTAGTGGCCGCCTCAATTTCAAGATTATAGATCACACTATTCCTTTTTTTTTTAAACAAAAATTAGCAGAAACCTCAAACAAATACTGGCAGGTTGGACGAAAGATACCAGCACTTCAACAAACATACACTTGCTTTTGGAAATAAAAAAAAAAAATATATCGACGGAATTTTTATTTATTAGTGACCAGTTGTTTGCATGTCTGGAAACGGAATGAGAGATGTACGTGACAAGGATGACCTTCATCATCAGGCTGCATGGAATTCAGATACGAGCTAAATTGCAGGATGTTGTTGTATGTATTTATTAAAGGTTCTTGCTTCGTCATTTTTAAAGCTGTTCGCAACAAAATTATTCTCTTGTTGACAAAAAAACATTTGAAAACATGAAGAACTGCAATTAAAATTGTAGTTCTTCATGTAGCCTAATTGTATTATAAAACTGCCCTTTCTTTGCACGGAAGTGGGTTCTTGAGAAATACCAGTCATCTACTAAAACCAGCATTTATACCACATCGAAACATCTTAGAAACCTGTACAAAACATTTTTGGGCGAACATTTGTTATTCTACGAGGTCATTTAAAATTAATCTTATGTTGCACCAGGAGCAGCATCAGGTTGTACTGTAGTGTTCTACCATAGGAAGCGTTTTGAGGTCAGTATACAATTAATTTTCCAATAGTAGTTTATTATATGAAATTTGAAGTTTTTTTCAACATTTCGGCCTTTTCTAAAAATGTCTGCGCAAGTAAACACAGGCACACTTGTCAACTTACTGGGTATCGCGTATTATTTGTTCTTTATTGTTTATGAAAAAGTGTTTTTTGTGCACACCAGACTATTGCCATCGCATATATAAATATATATGACGGCTATCACCATAGCCGTCATATATATTTCATGTCAACTTTGGAAGATCCGTAGAACTTCACAAATTGTGCATCCTCCAAGTTGCTTCACAAAATGTCACTCATCGACGAAGTGTAAAGTTCTCACAGTCGCACAAAATAATGGGTATGCTGACGCTGCAAGTTGTTAGCTAGAGTACCTATGACGGAGGTATTATTCTTTATCACTGTCGGCTGGAACTTATCTGTTGACACTATGTACGGGACTGGAGGATTGGTGTCAAGCTTGCCTAATTACGAAAAACAACAACCTTAAAATAAATGTGTGGAGTATAAATAAAAAAATGCCAGCTCTATTCTTGGGAGCTTCTTGTTCACGTTACATGAGTCAGAAACCAATGGCAGATATCATTAAAAACTTCCTGGCATGCACACGGTCGGACCACCAAGGTAAGAATGCATTTGACAATTGAACTTTTGTAATCTACATTATAATCAAACCCAACCAAATGCGGTAATAGCTACTTTTTAAGAAACAAACATCACAATTTTTTAATACCATCATATTTAATCAGTTCGTTGTTACTAGTCATACAAAACTAAAGTTTAAGAATCAAAATTTCTTGTTGTTTTATATGTGCTGAAATTAGCCAACTATTTCAAAGTTTCTGGATTGTACAAGCGTCATAGAACGATCAGTCACATAAGTGATACCCTAAATAAGCTTACGCAATAGTACGTTCGTGATGTGTGTAATTTGAAAGATTTAGAAGGCGGCCAATTTCACTGCAAGATTGAATTTCTGCAATGTCTCTGTCAACATTTTTATCGTGATTGAAATAAAGGAAATATGTGAACCTTTAAGGGGAAAAAAGGCTGGTTGTTTTTTGCTTTATCTTCAGAGACAGTGCTCGAAGCCCTTGTCATTATCCCCGGATAGTACGAAGTCATTGCCTTTTTTTAACTTCAACATATCAACGAGAGGCACATCTAATGTTTTAGCGAAGGTAAGAAAATTTCTTTTTTAGGCCGTGTGCTTTAAAGTACATCCTATGGTTCTCACTTGCGGTTGGGTAAAAGCCAAACCTAATCTTTTGCGAGTTTTGTTGAAGTTTTGCGTAATTCTCGTATTGAATAATATTGAGGTAGTGAAATAATGGAACCTATAAGAAAGATTTAGTGACTGAGCGGATATAGACACCTCATTATTTTTGAAGCAAGAAGAATTTTTTAGGACGAAATATGCTTCAGCTAACATTTCGTGAACCTACAAGCGGCTCATGCCTTCTTCCGTGTCGTCGAAGAATGATACTTATCTTTAGCTCCCAGTTTTTAAGAATTGTGGTTTGAAGCATTTTATCTCTATAAGGCCCGAACATCATAGGTGCGATACACCATCTCCCCAAAGTAAGTTTCCGTTTGTTATTTTAACCTCTAAACACCTAATGCATCATTGATGATTCATATTGTCTACGTTTTCGATATTTTAACCGTTATTTATATATATATATATATATATCCCGCGAGGGGTCTTTGGCCTGTTTGAAAGGTTTAATCCCAGAAGTAGCAGAATGTGATAAGAACATGGTCATTTTATGGCAGTTCCTTTGAAAATGATATATTAATAATAATTATATTAATATCCTTATTCCATAATAAATAACAAAAAGACGCCGTTTTATTTATTTATTTATATATTTATTTTACCCTCAGGGCCAGAAGCTTTACAGAGGGGAGTGGCTTTAAAAAAAAAACACATAGAAGAAACGCACAACAGCAGAACTGCAACAGGACTATGGCTGTGTGAAGCAATACATGTTAGTGAAGACATTTCTAAAAATCTTACTGTTCATGGGAAGGTGATTCCAATATAAAGAGGTGCTGAGAACAAATGAATTATAATACGCGTTAGTCCTGCAGGATGGAAAGCAAACTTTGAATTTATGATCGTTCTGTGCTGATAGATAATGGGGTTGTGTTAGTAGCCTTTGCTTGTGAGATGAGTTATGATGATATAGTACACACTGGAGCGCAAAGGACAAAGCACAAGTACAAGACGTAGACATATGATGATATATATTTTAGAAATTATATTACGATATATATTATATAACAAACACAAGCTGGAAACTTTTCTCCGCGAAGAAATATTTGGAAAAGACAAGCTGGTTTTCATTGGGGTTATGTTAACGGTACCCTGGTAATTAGAAAGGATAAAGCGGGAAGCACGATGTTAGACGGATTCCAATTCAGAAATGCGCGATGCAAGACCGCGGTCCCAGATAGACGCAGAATATTCAAGCTTACTGCAAACAAGCGTTTTGTAAAGAATGAGTTCTAACGACGTAGGCGCGGGAAAAAAGTTTCTTTTAAGGTAACCAGGCATGCGATTAGCATTGTTAACGGCATGCTGAACATGAGCTTTCCAGGATGAATGACAAGTTATGTGCACTCTCAGATGCTCGTAGGATGGCACGCACTCAAGAGGAATGTTTTCAACGGAGTAAACAGGACGTGTTGTGTTAAGACAAGACACACGCATGTATTTACATTTAGCAGTACTTAATTTCCTGCTCCACAATCTGCACCATTTAGAGATAGAGTTAGCATCGGACTGAAGGAGAGATATGTCAGTGATTAGTAATTTCACGATATATACCCTTAGCGAAAAGTAGCTCAATTCTAGTATACTTCTGCTGTGCTTATTATGCATACTACCCCTGTAATAATTTTGTGTTAAATTGGCCGATCTCGAGTATACTCGCCGATGATATAAGCATACCATTAGTATGCTTGCAGCTCTAATTCGGAATAGTTTCCAGGACACTCCGCGCATACTGCTAGCAAAAAGTGAGCATACCTTGGGTGAGCTCCCAGTCTGATTCCAGTGATCTGTAAGCTTATTCTGCTAAAAGGGCACTTGAATCACCCGATAACGAGAATTTTATGTAAAGGCAAAGAAATTATATTAAGTGGTACACTGAAATGAGAATGTAAAAGAAATTGCAGCAGTGGACACAAACCTAGTCTTCATCACAGGGAATTGAGGTTTATGTCAATGCTGGCAATTTGTTTTACAGAAGGTTCACATTTCAGTATTCCACCGAATATAGTTTCTTTACCAGTACATTTGCATGTGCACTGTCAGAAACGTGGGGTGGAACGATAATGCCCCTTTGCACTATAGCGAAGAGAAGTATGAATGCATGCACTCAAAGATTTAACAACGGGGAAACTTTATTTATACATAAGTTGATATGCACCTTGTATACATGAATAGAAACATTTTTTTTAGGTTGGCTTGAACCTATCTATACAGGGTTAAACAAATATATATCTCAAACAGGTTGCTTCTACTGTTAAGAAACCTAAATTTTCTGGGAAAAAAAGATCACAAGAAAGCTCGTCGCCACCTTTACAATCACAAAAGGCACAAAAGTTAGAATTTGCTTTTCATGGAGGCATTATCAGTTAGTACATAGCTGCATACTTATTGATGCCTTCCTCACAGGTTGCAAGCACTTTTATAGCGTGTTTTCTATTATGTAAATTTTGTAATGCTGCTCTTTGGTAAAACAACTGCCAACTTGTAGAGTACTAACAGAAAATTAGGCCTGTATTTTTTATACAAAGAATACTTTTTAGTGTGATTTCTCAAAAAAAAAGCTGTTAAAAGAAAAACACTCACCGCACCGGCTTTTGTAATTTGAAGTGGCATGGTGTACAACACTGCAAACATTGTAGTAGTTGTCATATGGTTAAAAAAAAAAAAAAAGCTTGTCTTCACAGATCTGCACTTTTTACCTGTGCCACTAAAAACAACAGGTAAGAAAAAAATGCTGGAATGCCAGTTCCTTTATTTCTTCCGTAAAAAGGTCCTTTAAAAGTCCACACAACACTGAAAATTCAAGTAAAAACCTTTCAGTGTCGTTTGGTTATAAACAAAGTTTCTGGTATAAAACACTCTTCTCACTCGGCGCTTGTTATAACTGTTGCCTTCATACAACAGAAAAAAAGAAAGTAAAAGAATTCACTCTTGTGGCAGGCGGAACAGTATTTTTTTTTCTTGCGTTTCGTGAAGTTGCATGATGTACCGATTGTTTTGACCAGGGCGAGGGAAACGAAGGCTGGCAAGGAGGAAACAGGCTGGACGCTGCAGAACGGAAAGGGAAACCTCTCCTCCTCCCTACTATCCATCGGCTTCCTCCTCACCAGCCTTTGTTTTCCTCACCCTGCTCTTAATTTGTATCTGACTATAGTGTTAACTGCCAATTTCGGCAGTAGTAGCACAAAAGTCAACCATTTTAAATGACCGAAAGGGACATTTCAGTGCCATTTAAATATTAAAAGCAGCTTCACTCCGCACGGCTTCGTTTCTTCTGCAAGGCTGCGTTGTTACACTTTCACCACAGGAAGGACCGCACGGTTATAACATTTTCACCCTTGAACTTGCCCATGATGTGAGCTGAAAAGAAGGAACATTCTTAAAGCTGCTCTGATAATATAATTCAAATAAACCAGGGAACTTCTACTTTACACATCCTCGTGTCACTGTTCCACTGATGTTCCCAAAAGTGACCACGTGGGCCTCCACATTAAGGAGGACAAACAGTATCCCCTTTCAGGCCAATCAGGTAACAAACCTACAATGAGCACAAAACAGGCAATGATTCTTCAAACATCTATTTATACTTTATGAAGTTGCTGCATAGGACAAGGTGCAAAAGGTAAATTCTAGACCAGGGGTTCTCGAACAATACATATCTTGAACTCTCATTTCTCTTCGGGGATATCATGGCCGGCTTGCTGAAACAAGTGTCTCAGCTGAGTCTGAATGAAAGAATGCACAACCGAGGCTAGCACAAGTGCAAGGTGGATGATTCGGTTTAGCCCCAGGCACCCGTGAGCTTCAGGCTTGACAGACTTTCTTTCACAAAGCCTCAGGTGAGACACTGCTTCGAGCAAGCCATAAAGAACCTCAGCATTGCGGCAATAACTCTCAGCATTGCGGCAATAAAACAGTGCAGAGGCTTATACACCTCATAAGAAATAACAATTAAAAGAGCACTGAATAAATTTTTGAGGCCATTTTTTCAGAATAAAGTGGTGCAGTTAAAATACATTCAATGTTGCAGATGACAAAATTGCTTAATATGCATGTGAGAAATAGGAATATGTGAACGTTTTTTTCCTTGCCTTCTTCCACAGAAGTAACATGTCTGCTCCCTAGACACACTAATGTGATAACAGACGATCTGTCATGTCCCCCAAGCACCCCTGTGGGGTTACATATCACAAAACATCATAGATGGGGAAAGGGGTAAGAGGAGATCCGGACCCTTCGGGCCACACCCCTGGCTATGTGTCGGGTGTTTGGACGAGCCGAAAGAAATCATATCACATTTGAAGAAAGTTTATCGAGTCATAGGGTGCCCCCCAGCCCCCGTCTAGTAACGTCTGAAAGGCTCCTCCCCCACCCTGCACGGAGTACCAGCTGAGCTGAGAACAGCGTTTGACCCAAGCGTTTAACATCAGCGAAGCGTGCGATAGACGCGCAGGCCACCGCGGCCACCAAGTCATGGCGCTGATAGTGTGGAGCGGTCGACGGCCCGGCATTCACCTTCAAATCGAAGGTGGGTGTACACCAGTCATTGCAGAATTTTACTCAGTACATTCCAAAGCTTTCAACTTCTGCTACCTTTTCTGGCTGCACATTCACATTCTGTTATTCTTAAATACACAAGTCGTCAAAAGGAATTCATTGGGAACCCTTTAAAAAACCTAAAACATTCAAATGTATTCAAATCTAACATACCAGTTCTGACACGCCTCCCTAGTACGCTGGGGGTGCTGTAACAGCCGGCTGCTGCAGGGCTCTCACGAGACGAGGAAGCTGTGGCACAAAAAACAATTGACAGAAATGTTGAGCAGCAGGCATGCTGGAATATGACTGCTGACTACCATTATCCCACTAAAGTGTCTTCCACTGCAAAATGCACGAGCCACACGAGGAAGCAAATCTGTATTGCAGCACCCAGCACAACTCCCTCCTCAGCACCGCCGCAGGGTACAGAACACGACATATCATGTGGCAAGACATCCCCTCCAGAAAAAAGATACGTCAAGCAGACCAATCTGCAGGCAAACTGGAGGTTGCTACGCACCATCAGCTGCGCACGTGCTGTTTCTGGGCTTGTTTATGGTTACCATTATGTGAGACTGTTGAGGTATCTGGCAATATTATTTGACTGGGACAAAGAACACAGGACGATATAATTGAGGCAACGACAACATGGGTAGTTGGTAGAAACACGTGAAGGTGAGCGACATTGGAGTGCTGCTGAACACGAAGAAACAAGCTGGGTCGCAAAGCTGGGCCATGGCACACTCGTCCTCATACCATATCTCACTGCTGCTTTAGCTTCTCGCATCGAGGCACAACCACCAGATTATTTCGGTCCTTACGCAGTCATTTCAGCTTTCATTATCAACGACTGGAGACGACCCGTAACATGCCCAAGGGCCGAGGATAAAAAGAAGCAACCTACTGACCTTTGTGTAAATGTGATAAAAAACAGTTTTAAAATAAAAAAAGAACAGGCCTTCGGCTTAAACCCTACGCAATAAAAATTATCATACAAAAACTCCACCTTCCAAGAACAAACAGAGACCAAACCTGGTCTTTCAGAAAAATTATAAATCAAGTAACTTCTTACACTTAGAGCCAAAACATGGCAATCTAATTCAACACATTTCCATGCTTTATTATTGTTATTGATTATTTCAGCTTAAACTTGTGGTCATTTCCTTTGTTCAAAGCTCTTTCAGTAGAGAACTATAAAAAAGGCACACAATTATTCCATAAAACTTTTCACACTTATAGATGCAGATTCTTATCTTTATAAAGCATTTATGACAAAACCCTGCATTAACGACCGGTTGAACTTAGCATATGGAACACTTATGGAACACTACTGAGATGTTTTTTGGACTA
>JABSTQ010002766.1:0-182608 GCA_013358835.2 Ixodes persulcatus
GTTTGACTAGCTTTAATTAGGCATCTTGATATATACGAGTTTCAATAACATTTTTCAAATTGTAAGTATAAATTAATCTATAAAAGTGCCGTATATCTGTAATTTCGACTTGTTCTTGTGGTGAAATGATATCGAAGTTGATTCGAGATTACACAAAAGAATAGTCTGCCAATTTTTGTTTAATTACCGCCGGTAATCTGGAAATCCCCGAGTTTCTAATGTTTATATGGTCAATACAAGATGTAACCAACGTGTCAGATAATTATTCATCTCAAGTAGTTTGTTTAGATTACGCTTTCACTGCCATAGTTAGCGAGTATATATAGTAATCAAAGACGATAGTTTTGAAGACTTTAAAAGGTCAATGTTAAGGTGACCTAAAACGCAAAGTTTATCAAAACACATTGTATGAGTTAACTTGCGTTTACTTTACGAGTTAATTACGGACCTCCATAAAAGTATTCACTCCTCCCCCGGAACTGACGCAATTTTTATTGACTTTTCCAAAGCCTTCGATCGTGTTCCGCATACAAGGTTAATAAAAAAACTGACAGATGGCAAATATAGAAACGGGTGTCATTAAATGGATCTGACTTTCTTCAAATAGACGTCAGTGTGTCGTTATCGATAACATAACTTCTCCACCAATAGCCGTAAAATCTGGTGTACCGCAGGGATCAGTACTTGGGCCACTCCTTTTCTCACTATACATTAATGATATTCACGTAAGCATTCAGTCCACGATCCGACTTTTGCAGACAGCTGCGTCCTTTACCGGACTATATCTTCCCCTCTGATAGCACATTACTTCAGGCAGATCTAGACAAAACATTCACTGCGGTGTGTTGATTGGCAAAGGCAGAAAAATACGGATAAAACGAAACATATGACGTTCACTACAAAAACCAACAGTCCAGAGCATACTTATCAAATTAATGGTGTAGATATGGAAAAGGTGCAATCATTTAAGTACTTAGGTGTTCACCTCACACTAGAGTTATCCTGGAAATTACATATTGAGACAATATTACGAAAGGCTAATCAAACCCTGGGATTCCTGAAAAGAAACGTGTTTATATCTGACACAAAAACAAAACTAATGGCATGTACATCCCTTGTAGAAGCAAAATATAATATGCGTCAGTTATTTGGAATCCCCAACAGGCCTATCTAGTTAACGAATTAGAGTCTCTCCAAAATAAAGCAGCCCGGTTTATAACACGCAATTATTCAACCACCTGTAGTATAACAAGTATAAAAGAGTCCTTAAATTTAGCATCTCTCGAGAACAGAAGGCGAATCGCCCGTTTTCTTTATTTCATAAAATAATCACTCTTCTACACCTTTTCGTCCAAACACATATTGTTCCAGCTAACCGTATCTTCCACGGCTAGACCACCCCAACAAAGTAACCCCAATTTTTGCACGCCACTAACCTATACAAATACTCTCCTTTTAACCTTGCCGTTTCTGAATGGAATGCCTTACCGTATGATATTGCAGTGACACAGGATTATCAGTCTTTTTTAAATCTCCTGATTTCTTTCATTTCACAAAAAAAACATAATCATGTTTGCCCCTCGATGCAGATAAGCCATAGGTCTGTAGTCTGTCGTTGGGTTTCTTTTTGTATTGGTATAATGTTACCATTGAAGTGCAGCAATTGAACGTAGTGATTATATGTACTGCTTTTTTGTGTGCCGCGGCTTTCTCTGTATATTTCTGTGTACCACTACTGTCAACGTGTCCTTTTTGAAGGAATTCCCTCCTATGTAATGCCCGAAAGGGCCCTTAGGGTAAATAAATAAATAAATAAATCATTTAAGAAATTACTCGCATTCTCAGACGGTGGCCTGTAAAATGACAAAAACTATATCGCAAAATTGATTTTACAGAGTTTTAGCGCGATAGATTCAGCTTATGTAAGCAATATCTGCAACGTAACTGTTGTCCAAGCCTTTACAACATAAACGGCGATTCATCCTCCTCTAGTACTGTTACGTGTAGAAAAACAACCCTCAAAACCTGGAAAAAAAAAGTGGCCTTGTGTTATGCCCATGTCTCGGACATCATCATCATCAGCAGCAGCAGCAGCAGCAGCAGCAGCAGCAGCAGCCTTATAAGAATAAGAATAATAATATCCATTCTGTGGACCCCTTTTTTAAATTAATGGCTGTTGTGGTAGATCACAACATGCTTCTTTCGTCGTCGTGCAAATCATGAAAAGGCGGAGCGTGTAAAACCGCGTGTACTTGCAAAAGAATTAATTTGCTAACATTGTAATAAGGGAAGAAAAATTAGAAACTGTATATTGTCTATTTTTTCTTATTTTTAGTGAGAAATAAAACACATTCGTTTGGTGGCTGAGGGGAGAAAAATAACATTTTATTTCTAGGTCTCTGCGAGCGTCAAGTGTATGATTGGTTTCCAGGCGTTAAGAATTATTGGGGAAATATTACAGAGTTTACAAGAATGAATGGTATAACGCTTTCCACTTCGGTTAATTTGGCTATTGTCACTTATGCACTTACACTACCCGTTTTTTCGGCAACCTTAACACCACTGAACACATAGTCCCCTATCGAGATACCTGGCATGACATTATATGAACTAGAAAATCTAGGACCTCAATATAACCCCTATCGAACGGTACAAAGTTATAAATATGTTGCTACTTACCCTATGAACCTCTCTGCACGCGACGTGCTAGCGCGGCCGTCACCTTCATCACGATCCGCGATGCCGTGTGTACGTGGACGTGCACGTAGTCGCCAGTCGTTACGAGAACGTTGCCGGTGGTGAAGAACTGAAGCGTGACAATCACCTGCAGCTCCGTAGAAACCTCTTGACTGCGGAGCGTCCGTCGTTCCATACTTGGCCGAAGTAGTTTGACCAGATGCATGACCCAGCCGTACCCGAAGCGGAATCGCTGCTGCAGCTCGAACTCATCAAACACGTCGAGATGATTAAGGCAGTCTCGAAACGCGCGTTGCCTGTCTATCATCAGAACGCCATACTACCCATACGTGTGTTCTTGCCGAGCAAGACGTCTTGACATAGATGACATGTCTCTAGGTAGGCACGCATAAACGAACAGTCTTGATAAGTCCGCAAATCAGTCGTATTCCGTTTGTCGGTCGGTCGGTGGGTATGTCGGTGGAACAGTTTAGCTATCGGTCAAGAAACGGTTGAAAGAAATGCAGGCGCTGCAGAAGCGAAAATGGCAAAAACAAGCAACGAATAGCGTAGCCAGACGTTTTTCGATGCAAAAATACATTCGCTGCATTTAGCGAACTTATAAGATATATTTTGAACCAAAAAAAAAAAATCGCACATAGCAAGAACGATTTGTAAAAAGGATCACAGTTAAAAAGTAAGACACGCGCAAATCATAAATTTTTATTTAGAAAAAAAAGATTGCTCGACGATTTCAGCCCGGAACTTTCGCGCCGCGACGACGTATCGCGGCAATCTTACCTCTCGACTACCGTACTTTTTTTTTCTTTATTACCTGCATGGCACAACAAAGAAGAGATTCTATACAAAACACTTTAATGTAAAAAAAGGCCCGCCATACTTTGGTGGTCCCAATTTGTTTAAAACGTCCTTAGTGTGACCAGTTTGCCCAGAACAGGCAGCCATTCAGGTGGCTTACTTTGCGTTTTGTGCACTTCTTTGATGTAAACAATACTCTCAATAAAATAATCTCTGACGGAACGCGCGCCTACATCGGCCTGCCGCACAGCCATCCTTGTTCGCCATGTACAAAGTAGACTAATCACCATAAACATGTCATTGAGCACACCCCCTAAGTTGTTAACAGGAAGGAAATGAACGCCATAGGCTGTTTTTGGAAGGTCCTTTTTCAGGGTGCACTGTAAAATGTCCCATTAAAATATTGCGTTCCAGCAGTTCAAGAATATGTGGTCTACAGTTTCGGGCTGGCGGCATAAAAGACTGTTTACTGACCAGGGAACAAAAAGTCCCTTTTACTCAAGCCAGGGTTTAACGGGGAGTATGCCGCTATGTAGTTGAAGCAAGAACGTCTTTACAGAAGGTCGAACTGGCATTCTTTTAAGTTTTTAAGAACATTTTTTTCCGGGGCCAACACAAAATAAAGATCTATACATTGGTTCCGGTAACATCCAATCGATTAAGTCTTTGTACAACCTCTTAGGCGAGACGTCACTTAGGTACTCTAACGCGAAACGCACCTTCAGAAACTGAAAGGTCGTACCCCTTCTTACAGAAAACCTCGCACCCTTGAACATTCAACATTACATGACGAAACAACAGAATCAGATATGCTACTCCAGAGTCTACCCTGTAATACAGTCCTCAAGAAGAAATCCCTCTGATCCCACAGGAAAATAAACCTTGACACAACCTGTCGCAGAAAAAGATGGGCTAAACCCAACCTGCCACTCTGCACAAAACGAAACAAATTAGTTCGGCTGGTTCGTTCCATTCCCGAACTCCATATAAAAACTGCAAAAACTCTGTGAAGTTTTTGAACGTTTACCCTTGACATCCAAAACGCCTGCAGTACATACCAGATTTTAGCCACGGTAAACAGGTGACACACTTTCGAATAAGCAAACATTGACAAATCCTGACACCCCCCCCCCCCCCCCCCAACACACACACACACATTTTACTGTTTTCTCTCGAACTTGTTCAGTTTCCTCTTTCCAATACTCCGTGGTGTCACGATAATGCTCGAGAGGCACCTCGAAATACTTTTCCGGCGAACAAGTCCACTCCCAGGTAGCACGCCAGAGGAATGCCCAACTTGGGCAAAGGTCTGGCAAACATAAGGGCCCAACTTTGGAGCAGTTAGGTTTTTGCACCATGGCACTCATCAGTGCCAAAGTACGGTGCCTAACTATAGCCTTAGTTGGGCGATCCTAGGGCATGCCAAAGTTTGGCTCTTCTCTGGTACGCCTGAGGAGTGTCAAAGTTGGTGCCATACTTGAGCCATAACTGCCATAGTAAATTCTAATCTGGGAATGCGGGGCATGCCAAGGTTTGGCGTTTCTCTGGTCCGCCAGAGGAGCACCAAAGTTGGTGCCATACTTGAGCCTTAACTGCCATAGTAAATCCTAATCTGGGGATTCGGGGCATGCCAAGGTTTGGCGTTCCTCTGGTCCGCCAGAATAGCGCCAAAGTTGGTGCCATACTTCAGCCATAAATGCCGGAGCAACGCCTAATTTCGGTATTTGGGACGTGCCTCACGCGTCCCAGAAGAGAATTAAATTAAATAAGCGTCTGAAACACGATGGTCAGATGTCATCACCTCCGCTCCCAAGCAGCACGGGAATACTTTGCAGTATCGTGCCAGTACCGGCCGAAAGTCGGTTCCAATATCGCTCAAATGTCCACTTTTGCACCACCGTTTGATATCCGGCAGGTATTGCCGTACAGCCGTTTTGCCCCGGCCAAGTGTTCGCGCAATATTGTGCAAATACTCTACGATGCGTCTGCTCCGTATTGGCCGAACGTCGTGCAAGTCTGTGTTGTGTACGACGTTGCATATCATTTGTAGCATTTAAATAACATATACGGACAAACGAAATTTTTTCGATCGCTCCCAGAAGTTTATTAAACAATTATCATTACACACAGTGTATTCTCGACATATTTACAAAGGTCACACTTTTCTGTAAAACGAAACGCAAATTATAAAATAGAATTAACACTGTCCTCATGCCAAGCAAAACTCATCACACAAAAAACCTCGGAGATTGAGAGGAAAGCAGGACTACTATCAGAAGCATGCTTGCAGTGTACTTACTAATAAAAGAGCGATATCACGTAATCCTTGATAGACGCATAATCCAACACAGGCACCCCACAAACACACTCGAGAAAGAACGTTGCGCACATTCAACTGACGTCTCGTCGTCGGCGGAGAGCAGTTTTTGTCGAAGCGTGTCCAACAAACACATCACAAGAATTCCACGGACTCCGGTGAAAAAAATGGCTGTTACCAAAAAATTGGCATGGACGTATTCCGGCCGTTTACGACGAAAAAGCACGGCCGCGTCTGCAACGCACGAAAGCAACAGAACACTGAAGAGCCTATTTCGGAAACCGGACCTACGTGGCTGCCTATTTCTATAACTAGGCAAACGGCGAAAACAACAGCCCCAGAGATCCCATCAGCGTGACAGAGAGAGTCACGTGAAAAGATTTTCGTCCAAACGTTTTTGTCCTATGCGTCCTACACAGAGAGGTCACGCGTTTCGCTCCACCCTTTTGATTTGCTTAAAGCGGCTATCGCGTTCGTTGACAGCAACACGAAGACACAAAAGCAGGTGGGGAGGATTTGCAAAAGGCGAGGTCGAAGGAGCATCAACAACGCAGCTAAGCTCTCTCCGCATTTTCCACGCTTTAGAGTAAAAAAAAAAAAGAAAAAAAAACCAAGGACAACTTTAAACAAAAAAAAACAGAAAAAAAAACCCTGCTGTACAGCCAAAGCTACAAGGGAAAGAGTGTATCCCGACCTGTTCAACAGTAGGGAAATAAGGAACGGGGGAATGCCAGCCCTTCTCTGGAATGAAATAGAACGGAATGAAAGGAAAGGCCGCTTCTGCCGGTGACCTTGTCGCCTTGCCTAGTCTGTCAGCGTTCGGCTTCCATTGTGGGCCTCAGAAAGATAATCTCCTTTCTTGAGAGCGAAATGGAGGGGGTGCTTATGTTTTGCGGGCTTGTCGCCATCCGATAGGCCTCAATTATTTCTCTCCCGACTCGCTCGCAATGGCTTCCCATGGCTGTCGTGCCGGCGAAATTAGGATCGCAGCCGAGACATTTTCTCCCGTGAATGACGATTGGGTGCTGAGAATCTGAAGCAGCTCTTTCGGCGTCCATTTGATGTTCTCGGAGTCGGTCGTTGAGGCATCGCCCCGTTTGCCCGATGTACCTGGCCCCGCAGGACAGGGGAATCGCGTACACATTTTTCGCTTCCTCTCCTTCCCCCAAGATTTCCCTTCCCGCACTCCCACGGAGCGGGCGGGCTTTGAGCTTGAAGCCGAAAGTAAATGTTGTTGAAGTTGAAAGATTGTCCTGTCTGTATCGTCCCTTATGTGTCTCCACTTTCTATATGTTTAAAAAGTACCAACACGCAAAAGACTACAAGTTCCGGGATTTCATTTTAATTCCCCAAGTGTGATGCGGGAGCGGCGCAACCTTTGGACTGGAGAAATCAAGAGACACTCAAAATAAGATAAAGTGGCCAGCCGAATAAAACTTGATTTCTATTTAATTAAGATGAAGACCACCCGCGTACATCAAACACCTCATCAGCCGAACTCCAAGGCAGTAAGCCTAGTTCTGGCACTTGTTTGGCAACTTTGGCCCGTAGCTGCCAGATGACAACCGAACTATCGGAAGCGAAGCCTAACTTTGGCACTTGTTTGGCGACTTTGGCCCGTAGCTGCCAGATGACACCCGAACTATTGAGAAGCGAAGCCTAACTTTGGCACTTCTTTGGCGCCTTTGGCCCGTAGCTGCCAGATAACAGCCGAACTATCGGGAAGCGAAGCCTAACTTTGGCACTTGTTTGGCGACTTTGGCCCGTAGCTGCCAGATGACAGCCGAACTATCGGGAAGGGAAGCCTAACTTTGGCTCTTGTTTGGCGACTTGGGCCCAAAGATGTCAGATGTTAACCAAACTACAAGGTAGTAAGCCTAACTCTGGCACATCTGTGGCGATTTTAGCCCGAATGTGCCAGATGACAGCCGAACTATCAAAAAGTGAAGCCCAACTTTAGCATTAGTTTGGCGATTTTGGCCCAAAAATGCCAAATATCTGCCGAACTACCGGGCAGTAAGCCTAACTCTGGCATTTGTTAGGCGATTTAGGCCCAAAGATGCCAGATGATAGCCGAACTACCAGGCAGTGAAGCCTAAGTTTGGCACTTGTTTGGCGAATTAGGGCCAAAATACCCAGACTGTTGCCAAGGGAGGTCAGGTTTGGCTCTACTTTGGCTTCTTCGGGCTTTTCAATGCCCTAAACTCCCAGACAAAAGCCAAGTTTCGGCCCAGAACTCGGTGCTACCTGGGCTGGATGTTCCCGAAAACAACGGGCGTGCTTTCCCAGCTGCCATGCGAAAAACCTACACATTTGCCCCAATTGATGACACTTCCTAACAACTTACAAAAAGAAACAGTCACTCTCACAACTTCTCTCACACTTTCTGTGTCCTCGAAGAAAACAGCTATGTTTTCTGCGTAAGAAAGCACCTTAACCAAATCGTATTTTCCTTAACTTCATATGACGAGAGCTTAAACCCCCGTATTTGATCATTATACAAAAGCTTTAAACAAAAAGGTTCCAAATAAATAGCGAACAGCAGAGGTGAAAAGGGGCACCCTGCCTGACCGACGAGTTGACCTAAAACTTTTCGCTAACTTCTTTTTAAATATTGATGCTTGAAAAACACTCCGCGTCGGACATTTTAACCTTATCTAAAAGTTCTGATCCGACGTTCACGTGGTCTAAAATACGAAACAGAATGTCATGCGCAACGCGATCAGACGCCTTTTCTAAATCAAACTGCATCATCGCTACGTGCCCCTCAAATGCATCGCAACACTCTAAAATGCTTCGTGCCACGTGAATATTTGTGCAAATTGTTCGCCCCTTGGTGCCACACGTTTGGTGGGGCCCGACGATTTCTGTTACTATGCTTTGTAATCTTCGTGCTTAAACCTTCATGAACACCTTATAGTTTATGTTAGTCGAACTTATAGGGCGATAAGACTTTACTGACGAGAGTCTCGACTACAGCAGACTATTTGTTTTTTCTTTAATACATCGACTACAGCAGATGGCGTAAGTCGCATCGCTGGCAAAGATATATAAATATAATACCACCGCTTTTATCTCGCGTGATTTTTCTTTTATTTTGGGTCATATTCACCTTCCCCGGACTACTCGAGAGATCTTCGAGGCTTTTCAAATTCAAAAACTAGGACAGCAATGCGTCAGCCAACCGTCCCTGTCGCTGAGTGCTAAGGAGGTGTATTTTTTGGCCAACGCCTATGCGCAGTAACTTTGGCCGGCCAAGGGTGAAAGTACCGTTTTGTAATTTTTTTAATTTTTTTTTACCTTTTCTTCATTTCTTTCTTTTTTTTCTCAAATCTATAGACCTTTCCAAGAAAGAGCGTGTGCCCGGTGCCATTTTGAGTGTTCGTGCGTCTGGCGCGTGCTTTGCTCGCTTTCCGAAGCGACGAACACGCACGTGCTGGACTGTGAAGATCGCACGCTGGACTGTGATTTTGTAAACATTGGAAAGGTCTATAGATCTAGTCTGTACATATTTTCTTCCTTTTCTTCTTCTTCGTTTTCTTTGCTTTTTTTGTCTTGTATTCGCTTCACGTGAGGTTCAATTTTCGTGGCTTCGTTTTCCTTCTTTTCACTTCTTTCTAAATAAATCAGTTGGGAGTCAGCGCTCTTTCGTTCTACTGTCCTTTTCTCTTCCGCCGACGTTTTGTGCGCTGTTTAATATTAGTGATGTACCAACTAGCTCAAATGACCACTTTACTACATCCACCAGTGGTTTGCTCGTCCTGTTCGCCTTTCTTTTTCTCCTTGTCTTTGTCAGCGCTATTAATTTTATAAGTTCCATGTTAACTCCCACATATTTATTACAAAACATTCGTAAAAGATGCACGAATACGGTTTGTGTCGGTGAGTTATACGGCCAGGGGGACATTATGTGGGTGGCCAATCTTTGCGATAGGTCGGATAATTAACTAAACTTTCCTAATTAACTTTTAATTAGTAAAATATTCATATGATTTTAATTGGAAACATGATGAGCATAATAGAAAACCACTATATTAGTCAATTTTAGAACGACATGAAGCTCGTGGGAAACTCGGGGGCACATCAAAGTTGATACTCGTGCAACAGGCGCAAAGCTAGCAATGGCGGAACACGATAATAATCTAATCACCCGCGAACGCGATGATAATCTAATCACCCGCGCGATAGCTGCATATAGGCCGTCGTCTGACAAGAAGGCCTTGAGTATATTTCTCAGCCTTTTTGCATAATCTAGGCGGTTTGATCGGAACTTCGCTAGGCTGTCCGCAGCGCAGACGCACCGCACGAGGGACGCCGTAAACTTTAAGTTTACAAATGAACACCAGTGGCCATTTCATGAGCTCAAACGAAGACTCCAGACGCCCCCGATTCTTGGCCATTTCGGCCAGTTCGTTGAAGCAGAGATCCACAGAGACGCCAGTAACATCCGACTTGGCGCGGTAATAGTACAAAGGCAGGACGGGGCAGAGCGAGTCATCGCATACGCAATTCGGACGCAGTCTAAGTCGGAGAAGAACTACTCAACGACTAAAAAAGAGTGCCTTGATGCCGTGTGGGCAATAACAAAGTTCCGCCCATATTTGTATTGAAGTCCTTTTTGCGTGGACACAGACCACCACTCGCTTTGCTGGCTTGCGAGTCTGAAGGACCTCTCCGGACGCATCGCCCGGTGGAGCCTACGACTACAGGAGTTCCACATGACCGTGGTGTACGAATCCGGCCGGAAGCACAATGACGCCGACTGTCCGTAAAGGGCCCCCGTCGAGGCCAATCCTGCCTGCACCAAAGACGACGCCAATGAGTGTTTCCTCGGCGCTCCGGAGGTCAGCGGCAAGGCTGCACTTCAACGAGACAACCCTGAACTGAGAGCACTCATCGAACACTTAAAGGGACAAGCGAGTACGATTCCACGTGCTTTCTGACAAATCCTGCCTACATTATTCATACGGCAAGGGGTGTTTTACAAAGCGAACATCGTCAACAACAACACAGCGTGGCTGTTGATTATTCCGTCCAGCCTTCGAGAAGAAATCTTCCAAGCCTGTCATGACGACCCGACGGCTGGGCACCTTGGCTACAGCAGGACGCTCGCCAGGATTCGGGAAAAGTACTACTGGCCTAGGCTACCGAAAAGCGTTCATCTCTACACTCGATCATGCCATGAGGTTCAGCGACGCATGAAACCACCGACGGGTCCGTCAGTACTTTTGCATCCGATTGTTTCCCCGTCCACGCCGTTCCAGCGGATTGAGATGGATTTACTTGGCCCTTTTCGGCCGTCAACGTCGCGAAACCGCTAGATAATCATCGCCAAAGATTATCTCACTCGATACGACCAAACAAAAGACCTTCCTTCAGGAACTGCAGCGTAAGTTGCAAGGTTTTTCGTTGAGTCCATCGTACTCCGGCATGGCGCTCCCGAAGTTCTGATTACATATCGCGGGTCATCGTTCATGGCACAGATGATGCAAGAGATCCTCTGTCTCAGCCACATCAACAACCGGCGAACCGCAGCGTACCACTCTCGGACTAATGGGCTGACAGAACGCCTGAACAAGAGTATTGCCGACATGATGTCGATGTACGTCGATGTGGAACACAAGACGTGGGACGAGGTCCTTGCCGTATGTCACGTTCGCCTACAACACAACGGTTCAAGAGACCACTTGTGTTACACCATTTCAGCTGGTACATAATCGAAAGGGGACCATGATGCTTAACGCCATGCTACCTCACGAGCCAGCTCGCGACGGAAGTGACGAGGCCCAGGTGGTTGCGCAACGAGCAAAAGAAGTCCGTCAGCTCGCACGAGTTCGGATCCAATTCCAGCAACGGGTCGACGCTGGCCGCTACAACCTTCGTCGTCTGGACGTTGACTTCCAGCCCGGAGACCGGGTGTGGTTGTGGACACCAATACAACGTCATGGCCTCAGCGAGAAGCTTTTAAGGTGCTACTTTGGACCATACAAGGTCCTTCAACACCTGGGAGATCTCAACTACGAAGTGGTGCCCGACGGACTGCAGGCATCACCGCGACGCCGACCGCGAACCGAGGTGGTTCACGTCGTTCGACGCAAGCGATTGTACGCTCGATAGGACTGTGGACTTTATGTGTTCCAAATGACTCTTTAGATTACCGTTCTTTTTTTGTGTGTGTTGCATTGGGGTGATACACTTTTTAAAGGGGGGCGTATTGCCGGGGGCACAGCTGGCCATGCAGGCAGCGCGCCCGCAGCCGAGCGGTTATCGCGCTCGGCTCCCACGCAGAGAGCCGATGTTTCATTCCTGGCTGCGGCTGCACCTTTTCGCTGTTTCTGTAAATGTCGCGTTCTGGCAAATTCTAGAACCCTGTTGCTTATTCGAGTTAAGAATGTTCTACGGGCCGAACCTTCTACGTCGATTGTTCCAGAAGCCCACGCGTACACATAAGGGGTTCCCTTGAGGAGCCAGAGTTAGTCTCGCCCCAGACGTCGATCCTTGTGTTTCGCCGACATCTACGGCAACCTTCCGCTATTTTGTTTCGGGTAGAAGTTCGCCCCCATTAATTGTTTAGTTTCTCCAGTTATTATCCCCTTCATTAGTTGACATTCGTGAAAATATAGTGTTTTACTTATCGTACTAGTTTACAATTTATCTATGTATTTTTTTTTACCTACAGCCTTAAAGGGCACTACAGTAGGGGGAGTCTCGTTTTCAACATCAAATGCTTGAACATCAACAAGCAGGCATTTGCGGACACATATGCTCTCAGTATTTTATATTTATTTCAGCGTGAGTGACATGTTTTACATGTACCCTCGAACGACCGATTAGAACAAACTGTAATGTACAGCACGGGCCGGAAAGGCACAGGTGTTTTTGTTCTTTTTGCGTCAGCCTCCCAAGCGCTTTACTCATAAGCCCTCCCTACATGGAACGTTGAAGTCAAGGCCCAGGTTAGTGCATATAGCGTGTTCTTATTTTTCTGCGGTTTTCAAAGTACTCGATGTTTTTTTTTAGTTCCTAAATGTACCAGCGCTTTGTATATTGTGCCAGTTCTGAGTATTCGTCGAAAGGCCCATATACCCTTGTGCATTTAAGCGGGGATCGTTCACGACGCGCACGTGGACGAAGCGTCTAAACCTCAACTACAGCCACGCCATTTTTCGAATGCCGTCCGTTACCAACCCGAGAACCTAGCTTGGACTCCAAAAAAAATTTCAAACCAGGACGTTACGTACACGACAGATTTTTTTCAGCATTTTATAGTGTGACGAGCCTTACACGAAAAGCATGTTGCGCTTGCCATCTGACGGCTGGTTTCTGTCTCTCGGAAATGGGGTTCAAGTTTCAAACTATCTCTGGTTCTTTCTTTTTATATTTCACGGTTTTTCTAGAAAGTCCTTGAAGAATGATGCAACGTATCGCTCTTTCCTGTTAAGAATATTCTAGAATATGAGGTCTGCATAAAAAAAAATTGAGACTGTCAGCATTCTGTCTGACACCATTCCTTCGGTGACGCAGGATGTTCGATATCTTCTGTTTTAGTTTGCAAACAAAGGATCGTCTCATTAAGCACTAATATTAGGTTTATGTTCTTTGCCAATCTTTATCCCTATCAATATATCTACGCGGGGGCCTTAATTTCATTGAAAATTTAGGCTCGAGAGTAGAAAAATGTCAATCTTCAAAAGACCAACAGTGTGCAGTCCAGAATCTGAGTTTTAGAGGAACAGGGTAGGTGTTCATGCTACCGCCAGGAAAGAAGGCAAATGGTATTTCATCGCTAGCTTACCAATTTGAACCGAATGTCAGTGGCGTTGTAACAATTTTAGTAGTAGTTGAAAGCTTGGAATTCATTGAAATCAACACAACCAGAGCCTCCGACTAATGTTGGTACAACGTTACATATATTAGAAGCCGCAAGGGTTTTCAGGCCAAGACCCGAGAGGGCTAAGAGGCTACCGGATGGTCACTAAGCAACAGCCCTTCAACTTATGGTGTAGAGCATCGTATGTCGAGGTAGAAGAAACATAATATGGGGCGGGCTGGTAGCAAACAAAAAACGTGGTAGAAGAATAAAATAAATATAGACGACACGAAATGCAACTAAACTGCAGCACAGTCGTAGTTCCGCATATGATATACAGTTTGACTCTTCATCAATCGAATGATTATCCAGAATGTTGGGGTTATACCTCTGGATATTTATATATCTTTTTTGCCATGGCCTACACAATTCATACCCCATGTCTTGCGTGAGGGTGGTCAAATGTTTTCAGAGAAAAAAGTAATAAAAGGCTCAGAACAGCCCAACGGAATATCTTTTCACTCGTTATAAATATTCACTCATATAACTTTGGACTCTTTACAGCTTTTTATTTGTTAAACATCTTCATTCGCCGTTTATAGTTTGACCTGTTGAGTTAGTTTGTACATTGGACCTCTTGGTTCACATTGCTCAATTGACCAAACTCAATAAAAGTTCAACGCATTCATGTCGCCGCCATAACTGTAGTTCACAAGGGGCACTCGCCAGTTCACGAGATAATTCGTGCAGCCTCGCGCTGTGCTCGCGAAAACCCACGGCGTAGGTTTTCGCGCGCGCAGACAGACTTTGGTTCCCACGATGCATTGCGGCAGCCAGTCGCACAGCCATTGAACTGGCTGTGCGACCGGCCTATTCAGTCGTTGAATTCCTTGACTCTTTACTCATTGAACTGCTCACCTCGTCAAATCTTTCGCACTTCTTGGACATATTAATATGTATGTGTGTAATCTGTTTAGCAAGTTTCTTCGGTTCACTTTTCTTTTAATAAACTTCAGTTGCGAGTCAGCTGTTGTCCTGTCGTATTCTTTACCCGTTCTTCGTCCCTGTTTATCAGAGGCTGTTTTTCATCATGTTTAACATATTAACCCCCATGAATTTCGACTTATTGAATCAGTTGACTCGTAGCCCACGTTTGCTCTACCGACTCATTTAACGTGCATGCATCTGAGTTTACTACGGTTGATCGAATGCCATTTCATCGAAGCACGTTTTAGAGAATGGGCACGTTTTATCGAAGCACGGTTTAGAGAGAGCAGAGCCTCAGTTTAGAGAAACGCCGTTTATCGAAAAGGAGACGCTTTAAAAAAAAAAAGGCTTTCCTACTTCTCGCGTGTATCACTGGTGCGCGTGTTAAGCCATGCCCCCCGCTGCGCTCCCGCCGCTTCGCGGCGGCAGTCTGCGGCGGCTCATTACAAAAATGTTAACTCACCTAATTTACCCGTACACACCGCTTCGTGGCGGCCGAATTCGCTAAAAGGAGGCTCATCGCCATTTTTTCTAAACTGGGTTCTCTATAAAGGCATTCCATAAACCGGGGTCGGTAAAACGGCGTTCGCTAAAACGAGCTTCTCTAAACCGCATGCCTCCGCATGCATCTTATATCCCTTGACTTTTAGACCCGTTGCTCTCGGGCAGGGGGCGCCAGCGCGTCAGCAAGCTGCGGCCATGCTATGCTGGCTGCACCCTCTACGTGAAACAACCATATAAGCGGCGCTGTGACATCCGGATATGCATGAGCCACGTTCAAATGCAGGCTTCTGTTAGCATATGTAGATGCGCAATAACAAAACGTCGAAAAAATAAATAGTATGCAGTTCGCGCGCGGCCTCGGCGTCTCATCAAACATTCCTTTCAGCTTTTTTGTTTCTATTGTTTTGTTTTTATCGCCTCTATGAGCACGTATGCTTCACAACACGTGATAGCGATGCAGAGGCTACTTGCAAAAGCGTGTTACCCTGAACGATGCTCGCACCGCACGAGCGCGCGAGCTTGGCAGAGACACTGAAAGCTCGGAGCTCGCTCGTGTGGTCTCTGCTATGATGTCACTTATAATGGAACGGAGTATAAAAAACTGTAGTGGGGACGCGCAATGACGCATGATCGAAAAGCCATAAACGCGAACCACAAATATTCTATTTTGCTCGCCTGGGGCGCTGCTCAAAACTTGAATGCTACGGGCCTATTGTAATAATAGACTCAGCTGTAGGCCTGTTGCGCTCGGGCAGGGGGCGCGAGCGTTTCCGCAAGACGCGACCGTGTAATATTGGCTTCAACGTCTGCAAGATGCGACTATAAAAGCGGCGTTGTAGCGTTCGATTATGAACGAGCCACGTTCGAATGCTAGCGTGTGTTTGCGTCTCTTCATGCGCGTAAAAAAAAATAAGAAATGATCAACAAAAAAATGTACAACTCGTGGCCTTAGCATGCTCTCGAAACGCCAAGAATACATTCCATTGAGCTCCTTTTATATATATTGGGGGGATCGGTGACCAAATGGGCTTGCGCACACCAGCTTGGACCACGTGGAGCGAAAGCTCGCGCTGCTGAACGAGGGATCCTGGACTCAATCCCCACCCCTGCCCCTCTCGATCTGGATGAGCATCGTACCGGCGTCCGGGCGTGTATCACTACTGCGTAAAGCACGTCAAAGACCCTAGGCTAGCGGTTGTGCTGTACTGGCTAAATTGCTACTCTACAGCTTGGAGACAAGTCGCCCGTTGAGGCAGACTACGTTCGAAGCTCTATAAACATAGACACACCCCAATTGTTTTCGTAATACTCACTATAGACGATTTCAAGCATGCTGCCCCAACTGGTGGCCCATGAGTGCAAGCATGTGCAGCTTCCGCATAAGCATAGCTTTGGAAAACATTAAATTGCACGGGCTTGTTCGCACGAACAGAGGATTGGCGGCGGCCATTTGCCTTGCTTGCAATCGTCTAGAGCTTGGATCTCTCCCCCTGCCAAGCATGGCGCTCGTGCAGCAAAAGCATTCTTCGAGGCAACATGCGCCTAATTCTTGTTGGTGCCATTTTCATCGTCCCCGGTAGAAGCACTTTCTTTCGAATCCCATGAACTTTCGCGGGCTGAGCTGTGGTGATCCCACACTGGACTGTGACACTGCAAACATATGAATTATGTATAGAGAACTTTACCGCAAAAGGAAGAGGCATTACCATTTCCGTGTTTATTTTCCCCCTATTAACGCTTTTATTCGCACCAGACTTGTAGCAAAATGAGTGAATTGAACAGAACAATTTAGAATTGCCTTTTATTTATTTAGTTGGTGCCTACATCATTCGGTGGGCGTTACAAGGGGGGGGGGGGGCGAAAATAATTATCCAAAAGTGAACATATAGCGGAACAAACAACAAAAAATACCAAATCATCCAGGAGAAACTTGCAAATATATACTGCAATAATATGAGAACACAATCAACACCAAGCACAGGTCGAGCAAAGTAATCCTTAAAAACAGACTACAATAACATAATTTTATCAAACAAGGATTGCAAATTATGAAGCTTAACCAGTAAGTCAAGCAGCACGTTCCGCTCACTAAATGTTTGAGTGGAAAATGAATGTGTTATAACCTCAGAACGTGTGAAAAATTCTCGAATATTGTTCTTATTGCCAGTCCGAAGTAAAACATAATGAGGTGCCAATATGTATCTTGATTTATCTATCCCGACGCTAACGTAATATCGATTATGCATAAACTTCAGACGGAGAAACTTTCGTCTTATTTAATCATAACTTTATTTTCCAAATGAATCGGAGGGACAGAAGGAAAAAAGCCTCCAGTGGAGGCTTGACAAGCCCGAAGCCCCAACAAGCGCAGCAGCACGAAAAAAAATAAAAAAAATATAAAGACAAGCACACACACACATATACATAAGAAGACAAAAACTTCATCAGAATTATCATAAATACTACACAGTAGACACCTGTTGTAGACCTAAAAATAACCCTATACAGTTCAAACAAACAAGTAGAAAATAGGTAACATTTTATAGTATGCATAGATGAAGAATCACAAGCGCAAATAGAATGAACGCAAATCTTTAGTTGATATAGAGTCTACACAAATTTCGTTGCTGGCGAGGTAGTTGAGCAATTTAGGTATAGCGTAACCAACGTTAATAGAACCACTCAGTTGGGAAACTGCCATAGAGCCTGCTTTAAAAAAGTGGCTCCGATCCGTACTCGAGAGCCGAGCTAATGGCGATGGCAACGCCGTCACTTCTCCCGCAGCATCTACTCCGGGAACTACTGGGCTGCACGTATTGGTTCAGGTCGAGTCAGGCAAGGCCCGGTGGCGCCATCTCGCAGGGTCATCACGCAGTAGCTATGTAAAGCACTTTTATGTTTCAACTCGTCGCTAAAGGGTGGCGCTGTTATCGTATTTAGCTCGGACACGGTGGACGCCAGCGGCCCATGTTTTGAGGCTGAGTTTCCCAACTGAGTGTTTTAGTAACGTTGAGCGTAACGTAGCGTTTGTGTACCATAGTTTGTCTTACAGCCGGTAACCTTCTAATATTCCATGTGTCGGGTTAAATAGACGTGATCGTTCGGCACTAACTCGGATAAGTCTGACAATAAATGCGTATTTTATTCGTTCTCGAGTTTTAAGCTGATACATAATCTATATTCATAGAGGTTAAATATTTTTAGCATTCTGAACTTTCGAAACAAGCCCTCACTCTGGTAATCATAAGGCACATTACAAATAATTCTCAATATTCGTTTTTGCAATAAATATAGTTTCTACAAGTTTGTGAACGTTGTATTATTCCAAACGAGGCTACAGTAATTTAAATGGTACTGAAACAGGGCATTATATATTAATCGTTTTACATTAATGGGTAGGGAAAAACCGTGATGGTATGTTAGTCCTATAACAGCTGACAGTTTTGTGGCTAAGTGATCAATGTGGTTATCCCATAAAATTCGTTCTGAAAATAATACACCGAGAGTTTTAAAAGTGCTACCAATTTCTATTGGGACGGAGTTCAATACGATATCTCGCATTTTTAATATACTCTTGTTTTCTTGGTAGAAAAATTATGGCTTTCCTTTTCTCGGTAGTAATGTTCAGATCCTTATCTCGTGCTGAGGTGTACAATTTAGACAATGTTAAATTTGCGACATCGATAGGTTCATCGCTGCTTGTGCCGGAAAAAAAATATGTTGCTGTCGTCAGCATATGTTAGAAATTTTGATGATGGATTTATATTGACAATATCATTTATACAGATATTAAAAAGAAATAGCCTAAGTATACTCCCCTGTGGGACGCCAGACCTAACTGGTTTGATATCAGATGAATATTTACCAATGGCAACATACTGGTTACGATAGTGTAAATAGGACCTCAAAACCGATAAAGGCAAACCGCGAATAACATAGAAATCAAGTTTACAAGTAATATATTGTGATTTATGTAGTAAACTCCTCTTGCAAAGTCGATACATTGTGAAGGTTTTCATCCGAGTTGGAGACTTAAGAGACACTATCGTGAAAATTATAGTTATTTAGCAATATCTCGCAGCCTCATTCTGAATTCTTTCGATTTCATTTATACTTATTTGCATGTGTGGGTCCCAAATAATGCAGGCACAGTCTAGAAGTGGGAGGACGAAATAAAAGTAGAGGATTTCTTTGAAGTGAGCTGAAACGTTTCTGAAGTTGCGACGCATAATGTGCACCATGCCGCTAGCCTTAGAGCACAAAAACTTCACGTGATTATTCCATCTCATATCATTGGTTAGGCGAACCCTGATATATGTTGTCTTAGCACTGAGTTCTTAAGGATGACTGTTTAGTTTAAAAACAGTAGAGATAATTTTATGTTTCCTAGTGAGTCGAACACGGACACATTTGGATGCATTAATGTACATTTTCCCGTTGTCACACCACTTTGATATCTTATTTAAATCACCCTTTTTTTCTTTATTGCCTGACTTTGGCACAGGTGAAAGATTACAGAAGGCTAAAAGGTTAAAAACAAACCAAAATCACAATGGCTAATGTACACAAGAGAACAACAACAAGGACAGAGGGATGACACATCCAAACACATCCAATGAGTTATGAATCCTTGAGGGTCGCCATCTCCTCAAAAAGCGGCAAATAGTCAGGAGGAGGCTGCTGCATTTTAAATACTTCTTTCAGGTAACAAATTGTTTCAACAAAATACTGAAGCGCAGGACGCACGTCGACGTCTGCGTGTCTCAGCGCCATACGACATCGCCACAAACTATGTAGGCCGACAAGCATGATCATGTCATATGGCACAAGATTATTCCCTCCCTCGACACAAAGATACCGGATCCCATGAGGCGTTAACGGAAGGTCTTTTTTCAAAGTTCTTTGAAGGACGTCCCATAAAAACACTGCGTCCCAGCAGTTGAGGAACACATGCTCTATTGTTTCCGGCTCTTTACACAATAGACAGTTCACTGACCACGCTACAGGGATACCTTTCCCTTCTAGCCACACTTTAACCGGCAGTGTCTCACTATGCAGCTTAAAAAAGAAAGGTTTGGTGTAAGCAGGGACCAACATTCGCTTAACATGTTTTAAAACATCCTGCCCCTTTCCTGCGCTGAACACCGAACGGTACAGCGGAGTGGGAAGGATTTAAATCACCCTGTAGGCTCAGAGCGTCGTCGTCACCGGACATTTCCCTGTAGAAAATGCAGTCTTCAGCATACAACCTGATGCTGGATGTAATTCCATGTGTGATATCAATATTAAAGATTAGAAAAAAAGATGAACAAAAATTAATTGAGACTTCCTTTAGTATCATGCAGCGCAGTCGCAATGACAAAGGGCCACTGCGGGCCTGCATTGTCGGAGGCGGATCGAGCGGCATCCTCGCTGCACGTCAGATGCTCGACGAGGGCTTCCAGCCAGTCATCTACGAGCTTTCGTCCAGCCTGGGTGGCCTGTGGGCTTACCGCGGCGACAGCGAGGAAGGCCTACCGTCCGTCATGCGGTCTACCGTCATAAACAGCAGCAAGGAACTGGGCGCATTCAGGCACGTACTCTAGAATAATGTTCACCGTCTTGGGAGGCAGGTTACCCCCAAAGTCACTGGACCCTGGCGAATTAGCGCCCTTGCCTTTTTTACCTCCTAGCCGGAAACAAAACAAATACTAATATTCAGATGAACAAACCTCGCAGTGTGATTGGCTGATCTGTTTCAATTGCTATGGCAATTGCCATCCTAGTCCCTTCGATTCTTCGAAGCTTCGAAAGGGTTGTTCAGATCCAGTCGCGATCGCTATGGATCATCATCGTTCTGAAAGAGTTCCTCGTCGGTATAAAATACTGTGCTTGCAATCAAATTATCAATCATGCTTATCTCTACAAATCTCTTACAACGGTCTTGTTCCTCTTGGATATTCTAGGACAGGGAAATTTCTTTCAATGCCGTCCAGCACCTACACCAAATCTCGTGGTGGTGGGAAGATGCGAGCTCGTCGCACATCTTCGCACCGCTACGAGATGCGGCGTCGCATGTCGTGGCGGCGCCGCATCTTGGTACACAAGAAATGTCTCGATAAAGCAACCTGTCACCTGGAATAGACCTTATGCTAAATTGCCCAAGAACCAAGGAGCATGCTCCGAGTGTAGTTACACGCGCTGCACGTGCTGGCGTCAGCAGTAGTAACTTTTCTAAAGCAAACGCCTAAACAAGTAGCATCTGGCACACGGGTTCATCAACACTTTATTTTGGTGTTTTACATCGAATGCGAGGGCATGTGGCGCGCGTACATACATTCCCAGCATTAGCTGCTCGGGTTATTTAGCAATAGGTCTACTGAGATCGGCTTACAAAGAGTCGAGAGGTGATATGGAAATTATATTACATGAACCGAAATCGCAATCATACGGGGAGCTTGGCGCTGCTTTCCCAGGATCCAATGAATTTAGGTTAGTATACAACGCTGTCAAAGTTACTGGCGTGAGCGCGTGGCTTCATCTATGGTTTTGTTTGCGAGAGAACGCGTGCAAGTGATCTACGAGATCAAACCCCATGCTCGCGCTAGCAGCTTGGACAGCGTTGTTCACTAAGCATGAAAGAGAGTAAAGTCCTACTTGATGAATAGACAGCAACAATAGGAACGATCAACCCCAAGCACATGCAGCATGTACGTAGAGGTATCTTTGGCAGGCACGCAATCTCTCTGGCTTACTTCACGAGCACCGGGAAAAACGGAACCCAGCATTTCCGCGGGGTTCGTGAAGTAGAAACGGCTGTCTCCGAGAAATCGCAAGTCTACGGTCTCCCGGAGACAGCAGTCTCCGCTGCTTTGGCTAATCCGGTATTCCGGGTCGTCGGTGACAGCCCTCTCCATCCGCGCAGCGCGAAAGCGCGACAGCGTGGATGCACGTGCGTTCTCTCAGACGAGAGTTTCCAACCTGATTCAGCGCTGAAAGCGCGCTGTCTATAATGCAAAAGATCGATGTAAGATGTACTTCCACAGTAGAGTATCTGGGTTCTGCGTCTCACGAGATTGCGTGCAGCGCATTGGAAGCCTTAGTGCTCTTGAATTGAGGTAATCACGAGTGGAAGGAGTTTATGGCACCCGCTAATTTATATACTGGCTTCTATGCGACACTTTTTGCACAGAATCCGGCCGATATTCTGCTCGTATGCATTCTATAAAGATTCATTCGAAAGTACTCTTAAAACTTAAGGTAAAACAAAAAACAATCACATGCGGTTTAGGAGTAATATAATTTTAAAGCGTACGGGGTGCCCCCCCCCCCCCTCTAAAAAAACTAAAACAAAACAAAACAGTTTTAGTAACTGAAAAAAAAATATATGCCTCGCCGAACGGTCATTTTTCGCCCAGATGTATCGCTAGAGAACCGAACCAGATGCAAAAGTTTCAGAACCAACCATTATGCTATTCAAAAGTTAAAGGCAATTTTCAGAAGTTTTCAAATGGAAAATTGCAGCCGACAAACTACTCGAATACAAAGAGCTCTTTGGTGCCAGTTACCAAAAACGTTTTTTCTATTAAACCTTTTAAAAAATTACATAACTTATGAATAAAAAAATGGGTTGTGTGTACCTTTAAACAGCCTAGAACATGGTCTGCCTCAACGGGCGACGAGTCTCCCAGCTGTAGATGAGCAATTTAGCCATTGCAGTGCAACCGCTAGCCTGGCGTCTTTAACGTGCATCACGCACTAGTGATACACGACCGCACGCCGGTACAATGCTCATCCAGATCGAAACGAGCAGGAGCGGGGATGGAACCCAGGATCCTGGGTCCTGCAGCGCGAGCTTTCGCTCCACGTGCTCCGAGCTGGTGTGCGCTAGCCCACTCGGCCACCGATTTCCCCAACTTTTGAATAAGACAACGCATAATACTGTTCTTTTGCATCTGGTTCGGAGCTCCAGCGCAACATTTCGGTGTAGAATAAGCGTTCGGCGATGCCTATTTTAATTTTGCGATAAAGAACACCGTGTTTGTTTTGTTGTTTTTTGTTTTGTTTTTATTTTTTAGGGGAGGCGGGGGGACACGCGCACATCGGGAGTGTGAAACACGTTTGGGAAGACTTCCTTTTTTTTGATAACCATGAGACATACTTGTATTGTTAAATAAAGAGAAAATTGTGTTAATACAAAAACTTATATTTTCTACTATACATTTTAATTATCAGGGAAACAAGGTGTAAGTGAAAATTTTCGGTCAAACACATCGGAGCCTATAAAACCTGGAACAATATTTTCGTCATCATCTGAAAACCCGGCGCGCACAAAAACAAAGTCTACGTATAGCCTTGGTATTTTGTTTTCCAAAAGTACCGACTACCAGCTTAAAACAAGGTTTTATTCGATCAGGTTATGAATATTTGGCAGGCTGTGAGATCGCAGCGCTTCCAGATAGAAAAAAAAAAAAATAAGGAACAAAACGCGAAGCGAGAAGCGCCGCCTCAGTTGGTCATGCCTTGTGATTAGATGTTTTTGAAGTTGGATCAAAAAGCGCAGGGCCAAAGTAGAAATTCAACGCCGCAGTTTTCTAAACCGCCCACTACAGGAGAAAAGCTATGCAGGGTGTAGCGTCTCCGCAGCGTTGCCAAGACGAAAGCGTCTTCTCCGTTTCTAATTACCGAATAAGATGTTTTAAAGAGAACTATGCGTTAGGTGCTATACAAGTCGTGGACTCAACGGCAACCAATGACAGGAGGCGCTGAGCGGCCTGACCCACATCCGCTTTATTGAAGCGTGATTGAAGTGCGAAAAAACAAACGAGTTTCCCACTTCCATTTTGCATCGTTTGCAGAAAGCACCCCCTATTGAGAACGGAAGATATTCAACCATACGTTCGATATAGAATAATACCACATATGACGTATTATAATATATTTGTTTTATGAATAAAAAGACGCGCAGGCCAATTTGATGCTTTTTCGTGGTTCTTTACCATATTTTCTCTGTTAGAAGGCACATAAATGGCATTGTTGTCTCACCCGTCTAATAATTTTTCGATTAGCATAATTTGAATCAAATAGATCTGACGCAAAACACCGACAATATATGGAGCATCTTGGGAACGCAAAAGGAGAGAGAGAGAGAGAGAGAGAATAAACATTTATTGTTGTCCTTGTTAGTCCAGGACGTCATCTATAAACTCCCGGCATTTTTCTATGCTTTGCAAGCAAACTCCAGAGTAGAGTGCTCTTTGCGGGTGGGGGAGTGATCCATTCCTCCCAGCTGCTCGGGTGAAGTATTTTCGGTATTGTGTTGAGAGTTTCTTGTAGTGCTTGTTGCTTGTGAGGGCAGTCCCAAAGGATATGTTTATTGTTAGGGTATCGGTGGCACTTTGCGCACTTCGGTTGACCTTCGCGTCCTAACAAATGATGCGTTATGTGTGGCGTGAGGAGGGTGCCAGTCTGGGCTCTTCGTACCAGTGTAGAGTGCAGTCGGTTCAGAAATTGTGAGGGGATGGGAGAGTTGTCCTGTTCTCTCTTCATTCCAACAGTGTGTTGGTTTTTTTGGTGTGAAGTGCCTTCCTGTGTATGTAAGGGTCGTATGTTTGTGGCCAAGGATTGGAAGGTCCCGGTTCAGTAATGGCTTCACGGGCGAGCTGATGGGCCAGCTCGTTACCTTCGATTCCCGTGTGGCCTGGAACCCATTCCAATGTGACTCGGAGGTCTGGGTGGTCTTTCATGATCTTGGTGAGGTTTGTCTTGATATGAGGTGGTAGGTTGTTTTCTCTGAATGTTCTTAGGGCGCCCTGGCTGTCAGAGCGGATTGTGATGCTTTGTAGCTGGGCGTTTTCTTGAATGGCCTCCGCGATGGCTCGCACTTCCCAAGCTAGTGGGTGACGGGGCCTCGCGGTGTTTTCGTTTTGTTTGCTTCGTGGGGCCGGCTGTGGCCGTCGCATCTTCTTGAGTTTGGTGTAAGTAGACGGCATCGGTGTAGATGCAGTTGGTGGGATCTGGTCGTTTTGAGAGCAAATGGGCCCTCTCTTGTCTTCGTTCTTGGTGGCGCTCCTGGTCCATGTTCTTGGGAATGGGTCTGATCATGATGTTTGGTATGATGTCCCACGAAGGCGGTTTCGGCAGGATAGGGGGAGTGAGGTGATGTCATATCCCAGTGTCTGAAGGATTTTTCTGCCGTGCTGGGATGTTTGGAGCCTTTGTATCTGCCCAATTTTGTGGATTTCCGTCTTCTCTTCAAGTGTGTTCATTAGTCCTTTCGCTTGTAGAAGGTGAAGGGGCTAAATTTTGGAACGCCTAAGGCAATCCTGATGGCCTTATTATGCTTATTTATATTTTTGAGAGTTGCGTTTTAGTGAGGGAGTAGTATGGGAGTCCATACATTACTCGGGAGATAATGAAGGCTTCTATGATTTTCTTGATTTCGTGCTCTTGTAGTCCGTGCCTTTTTCGGGTGACTCTGCTGATCATATGTGTAATCTGGTGCATCCGTACTAGGGTTTTGTGGACCCAATCGTTGGCTTTGCCATTCTGGCCCAGCCAAAATCCTAATATTCTGATTTTCTTTCTTCTTGGAATGGCGTGTTCAGAGAGATTCAGTTGGATGATGTCGCGGGATTTTTCTGCTTGTGGTTGGTTGGAGACAAGGGACACACAAAAACACGTCAGACACGGACAGCCTTCGTTGAAATGTGTTCGCATACCAAGATGTTTAACCAACAAGCTCTCCTAATTGTAACTATTTTGAGCCTTTTTATGAGCGTAATACGTGTATAATTTAAGAGAGAATGTCTCGAACCAATTAATATTATTATGTGTAGTGATAAAGCTGCTTCATTTGGATTTTTTGTTTGGCATTATGACATATCTCTCGTACAGGGCGCACTTCGTTCTTGTTCTTTTTTTACTAGGGCCCTCTAAAATAAAACGCCTTTTTCCAGGGGCTTTATGAGCAAAGTGCGCCCGAAATTCAAGCTAAAAACAAAGTGGCCTAGAATCCCCGACCAATTTAGATCTACAGTTTCTCGACACTATCAGCGGAAAAACGATACCAGCTCTTTCCCTAAATTTTACTTTAAAATGGTACTGACCGGCAACCAAACTTTACTGCTTCGTTTATGCCCCAAACGACCACTTCCTACTAGACTACACGTTTCGATTAAAGCCCTTAGACATTAAAACAAAAGATCTAAAAAACAGGGATCATCTTTTAGATTATGAAACCAGCTGAACTTACAGAAAGAATATGAGGAAAGATAGGATAAAAGACATCCGATCGCTGGTCGGATTTCCTATCTCTCCTCACATTCGTTCTGTAAGTTCAGCTGGTTCCACAATCTTAATATGTATAACCAACTAGCTCAACTCCTTCCCATCGTAAGGAATCATCTGTTCGCATTCGCATCATAATGACATGTGCATCGGAGGCAACTTTCTTTCCTGCCGCATAAGTTGACTATTCTAGTGTTATATCCCATTCATAGGGCCAGCTTAAAAGTACCGTAAGTCCCTTTGCAATTCGCGGATCAGCCCGCGTACCTGAGTTGCGAGCACATGCCACGCGCGGAGGATCGCCAATTGGTTCGCAGCCAACCATAAGGATCTCTTAGCTATCTCTTAGGTCATGCGAATGATTTACTAAGGGTGTTTATATGTGCAATTAACCTGAACCTATTTTTATGGCCACCCCATTTTTGGTGAAAACATGATTGATTTTTTTTTTCACTCTGCATTGTTGATTTTTTCTAGTACTTGATTGATTGCTCGAATATTTATTTTTATACTAATTAACCTTTATTCTTATCTTATCTTCACTATTTATAAAGGGCTATATGCCAAGACAGCGTCCACTGTTCTCTATTTCTGCAGCGATTTTCCCCCTCCCAAAGAGGCTCCCAACTTCATGCACCACACCAAGATGTTGGCCTACATCAGGAGCTACGCGGACCATTTTGGCATCACGGATAAAGTGCGCCTGCGTCACGAAGTCCTCCGGGTAACTCAAGCTAAGGACTACGACTCCACCGGTCGCTGGGACGTACTCGTCAAGGATCTCAATGGCGACGTCGACCGCAGAGAGACCTTCGACGCAGTGCTAGTGGCCTCGGGGCACTACGGGTTCCCGAACGTTCCCACGTTCAAGGGCCAGGAAAAATTTAAGGGCAGGATCGTTCACACGCACAGCCTCAAGGTCCCGGACCAGTTCAAGGGCAGGAGGGTCGCCGTCGTGGGCATCGGAAACTCCGGCGTCGACGCTGCCGTTGACGCATGCCATGTGGCTGCCGAGGTGAGTCTGATCTGCTAGAGGGCGGACACATTGTATTACAGAAGACACACACGTCAACAGGATCAGGGCAATGCGTAATACCTTTCCCCGGAAAAAAAAAAAAACAATTACGCAAGCAAGCAAACGAAGCCGCTTCCGTCCACATTGCGTCGCTCATGGGAAACTCCGATGCGGCTCTTTTCCAAACCAACTTTCTCACTTTCGGCTTTTGACTGTTAGGTTCTAAATTTTAGTGCAATATAAGCATTGACCTCATTTATTCATTTTCTAAACTGGCTAATTTGGCATAAAATGTGAAATCTCTACACTCCATGTCGCAGACACCGTCAGTGCTCAGGGGCGACAGCGTTGCTTTTGAAAGTGCCAGTTCTACGCGTGAGTTCTCACAGGCAAGGCATTCTACTGAACTAAGCACAGGCACCGGTACGCTTCTCTGCAGCGTAGGCATTTCAAAACAATTTGGTGTTTGTATGTTTATACAGCCGGAAGTTCGTCTGCCTCAACGTGCGACTTGTCTCTCAGCTGTAAATTAGCGATTTAGCCAGAGCGTTACAACCACTAGCCTGGGGTCTTCAACGTGCACCACACAGTAGTGATACACGACCGCACGCCGGGACGATGCTCATGCAGATCGAAACGGGCAGGGGTGGGGTTCAACCTAGGATCATTGTGTTCTGCAGAGCGAGCTTTCGCCCCACGTGCTCCGAGCTAATGTGCGTAGCAGCGAAAAAAAAAAAAAAAAAAAATGGAGATCGCCGGCCCACTAGGCCTCCGAACTCATTTGTTTTTCTTTTTTTAACAATTATATTATAATTTACATTAATCTGTAAAAGTAATGCTTTACATTATATACAGGTAGAGCACTACATTTCCGTTAGATTACATACAAGCAATGCGTTATTACAATATACATATATATGCATTATAGGGTGATTTCAGATAAGATCGACTAAAGGGTGGCTGGTCGACATTTTAAAATCAACTGATGTTTATATATGTCATTGTCTAGTGTCCGGTATAAACAAATACACATTTAGTTTTGACCAGAAAAAAAAAATTTGGGGACAGGAAAAATCGTAAGGCATGAAGAGGCGGACAGTTGCACTCACGCGCACTGATGAAGGGGGCACGTTTGAGAGTGAATAACTAAAACGATAACATTAAGGGAATCTTAATACTTTTTAGACGCAAACTATGGGTACAGCTTGCTTGTAATCAAAAATAATAATATTTATTTAAATTTTATTTATTTTTCTAGAAATTTCCAAACATGCCTGCTCGAAGAGTGGTTGTTTGGGCGAGTTGGTTTGTCATCTTATACAATCTTGTGCGCAGCAAGGACGAGGACAAAAGAAGAGAACGGGACACAACAAGGCGCCTGCTTGAACGACAAATGGCAAAATTTGGAGGCCTGTATCTCATGAAATAATTTAATTATTATCATATGATTTGCAGGTAGTTTTCTAATTATAATGGCTATTATTTAAAAAATAAATAAGGTATCTGTTTGATACTATAGGCGGGATATATTAGGGCAAACATGGGAAAAAAACAACAACAAAAAATTCTGATGCAAATAAATAAAACACCACCTTCGAACATTTTTTTTAAATTTGGGTACCCTGTCACTTTATTTCGGCATTTATTTCTATTAACAATATGTTGCATTATTTTATTGAGAAAGACGACACAACTCCCCAAAGTACGCTCCTTTTTCAAAGCCTACACTTAGCAGTGCCCTATACGAGAAGTGACTCTCAGTTCCAGTTTCAGGAAACTAACACACATTTTTCATATATTTTTATTCCGATGAGGTCACTGACAACTAGAGAAATCGGTCACACACTAAAATTGAGGAGAAACTATATATAGCATTTTACATACAGCGTACAAAGAGGTATCATATTTGAGACTAATGATTCGAGAAATGATGACGCAGTGTGAAGTTTTAGTTTCCGGTAGAATTTATATTGAATATAACAGAAACAACTTTACTTCCATACACAAAAATAAAAATAGAATACTAAAATTGTTTAGGTTAGTTACGTATTTCCGGGAACAAACCATTTCAGGTGAGCGGTGCCACCACGCCGGACTGTAAGAGCTTCGAAACTCTCGGTGTACGAATGGATCGCGGCAAGCCGAGATATTTTATGCTGCGCGAGGATAACGTTTCGTGATTCTCATATGGCGATCAGATAAAGCTTATAAGCTATCACCAAGTAAAATAGTAGGTTAAATACATAAAAATAAATGGCGGGGGGGAGGGGCTTTGCGGGGTTAAATATCCCGCGAAGAAAACTGTGATAAATAAGATGTCTCTGTATTCAAAATGAGCAGTCCTTGGGGAATCAAACTTGGCGCTTTACACTAAGCCTTTCCTCGATGTATCCATTTAATAAAGTTTCTTCTAACCAGATCCAACTGTCCGTGTTACATATATGTCACAGGTTCCTTCTGTTGATGACTTGCACAGCCGCCACGCGTGCCAAGACTGAATGCCAGGAAAGGCGTGCACCGTCAGCCACTCTACTTTTTTTTTTTTTTTTACGATACCGAACAAGCTCATTTTCGTCCAGATACACAAGATGCAACCCGTTTCTCAAATAGAACGCTCACCATTGTCCTGGTCGTCTGAATTGCGTTTAGTGAACGTTCTCTCAGGTTGCGCAGCGTGGCCTGGTGCTTCACGAGTCCGCCAACTCCGTCGCAGGGCATTTTCCCATGTCCAGATGCAGAAAATAACCACTGGGCTCGTGGGAAATTATTCTGTACAAACTGGTCAAGCTGGTAGCGATTCTTGAAATGACTGGCGGCCCCGTCACTTACGTACGTCACGTGCGAGTATACCGCAACGTTGTATTCAACCCACTCTTTCACTTTTTCTAGAGCCAAGCACGTGAGAGTGACGTCGTCACACAGGTCCTCACTGATGAAAGCAACGCTGTTTGTAGACTTTCTTGTCGTCACTACACATGTAAATATCGTAACTTTTTTTTTTCTTCAGTGATATGCTTTAGGTAACTTTGTCATAAGGCAGGATGGTCCAGTTTTCAGCAAAATCAAAATGAAAGACAATGCTCCCGCGTTGCATGCAGCTGCTTTTCATCGTAGATCGCTTTACCTTGCGTTTGTCGGATATGATTGTGAAATATTCAACTTTTAACCGTTACTTAATGAATTTTAGGAAAGTCTCAGGATCCAATGTTTTTTTTGTTTTTTTTTTCACAAAATCGCCGGACTACCATGTTGTAAGCACAAACTCTCCATCCTCTGGGATATGAAGTTCCTCGAGTGTAAGAAACTGGCCTTTTGGGCGGTGATTACAGTCTCCTTAAAGGCACATACTTGTTAGTGGGTCGCACAGAAATGCTGAGTTTATTTCACCAGTGTTGAATGTTGAGCCTGTAACGTTCTCTACAGCGGCAATACAAAGGTAATATTTGGCGCAGCGCACACAAACACACACTTCTTGGTATGGAATACATTCATGTTATTTTCCGGCGAAGAGACAAAATTCACGCGCGTTTTCCCATAGAAATACACAGGGAGGCTGGAAACGTAGACTGCATGTTGTCTGCTTCAATTTGCAACCGGAAGTCACGTAGACACTAGCGCCAGCTGAGCCTCTAGCTTTTATATTAATAACTCTATGGTTGCACCTGAAAGAAGCACTGAAGTAAAAATAAATATATTTGTTTTAAAAGGAAAAAACGGGACAAGTTTTTTTTTTTTTTTAATTTGTGCGTGAATTTTGTTTTGTGCTATATTTACGTTTTAGAGGCAGCGGTGTTCTAGTGTTTAATCATACACGAGCCACGGTCCGATACAAGCGTTTCTCAGTGTCTGTCGAAGTGCGGTAAAAGCGACCGAAAGAACACAAAAAATTCGACAAAATAAATGTATAGTCTTTTTAGCTTTTTTGTTCTCGTTAGTTTCTCGCAAGTCATCCTCGAGCAAGGTGGGTGAGCGTCAGAAAGCGCAACTAAAACGCGACCTAAAAACATTCGCATTGGCAGGCCAGGTGCAGTGCGAAACGTAGAGCTGCTTTTCTTTCGCAAGGAAAATGACGGGACCCAGCCTCGACAAACTTGATGCAAGCCGATCGCCCGACTGCCTCTAGCCAAATAGCTCGCAAGTTTGCACCTGCCTAGGTATATTCACGGTATTGGAACCATGGCTGCAATCACAAGAGTTGCACAATTCACAGAACAGTGGGGCCGCTTTTATGGGAACCGATATCTTTATTCAGCATCAACATGTGCTAAAGAACAAATTACGCCAGATCAACTAACATAAATAAAGTGAAACTCTAGGGTTAGGCCAGCCCCACTACCGCCCGCTACAAACCCAAAGCACCCCCACAGCGCTAACAGTGCTTCCGAAGTCGTGTATTTGTGGCAGTTTGCTTCAAAAAAGATGGATTGAGAAGATCTTTGCCTAAACACCTCGGTGACCGCAGAACGACTCGCACTTATTAAAATATACGAGCTCGACGAGCTGCTCCCGTTGATTACTCACTCCGAAGACACCGACAGCTGTGTTTGCTGTCGTCTGAAACCGAAGCGGAAAGAAAATCTCGGGGAAATTAAAAAAAAAAATAACTCTATCTAAGTTATTTGTTTCTGAAACATAAAAAAAATATTGTCGAATAAAATACTATTACGGCACGGAGACAAAGTTTTACAATTAACATTTCACACGTCAGTCATCTCTCAAATCATTGAGAGCCGAGAAAAGGTGCTTAGTTTTGTAAGCACAGGGTGTGGCCCCGGGCAGGGCTACCCCCCCGCCCCCGGGGCCTGAATTGCGTCTAGCGGCGACCATATAGCTAGACAAAAATGTTATATTAAGAAACTTACCAAAAAAGTATTAAAGTCATTAAGAAAAACATTTTCTTCCCGTCAGTGTCCCCTTAAAGGGGCCCTGCAATCATATTTGAGCGTCTACCTTTTTTGCGATTCCACGTCTCTTGAGGCTCGGGCAAGCCAGCGGGCACGGAGAGAGTAACTAAATATCAGTGCGTCATATTTTAACCGGACGACGCGGAAACCTCCTCCACCGACGAGGGCGACCCGCTGTACCGAAAGCGCGCAAATTGTGACGTCTTTGGTCCTGGGCTTACTACTGGTCAGAGCCGCTAAAAGCTTCTTTTTAGTCGAAATACAAAATATAAGTGGCGCGAACCGTCTCAACTATTTATAAAAGTAGTTTTTGTTCAGTATTTTAGATCAGAAAAGAAACGAATGCAGTTTATACAGTACGGAAACAAGAAATGACCCGTGGACATACCCGCCACCAAGCGGTGGAAAAGGCGGCGCATACTAGAAAGGAGTAGTGGGATCAGGCGCCGACACGGAAAGGTCCCGGATGTACGCGGCGGCGCTGCGGTCGTATGTACAGGATTACACGACCGGCCTCGAGCGTTCCGAAGGCTTTCGGCGAGAAGCTTTGTCTTGGGGTTTGGCCGTTTCGCGGTATGGCAGCGCGAAGTGGCTCTCATTCTGAACTGATCTTTACCCCGTGTTTGCTGTCGTTTGTGGCCAAAGAAGTGTCATGCGGAATTAGTGTTTAATCACGCAGCAAATGCAATGAGAGCCGCTCCGGCTGCACGCTGCATACAACCTATCAAAAACATGCTTTAGTGGCGCCCTCTCGCGCCGTCAACACGGAGTGCGGCAGCCGTGAGCGCTCGCGATGAGCCCACTACCCCTCCTCCAGTTCACGGCCACTCAAGCAACCAAGGACGTCATGAGGGAGGTTATTTTTTGCTTGTATTTGTAATCTTAATTTGCCTATAACTTTTAAACTAAAGCGAATTTCGAGAAAAGAGAAGTTTCACTAAGTTACTACGTTCAGTGCGCTCAGGTTAGATGCAAATTAAACACCAGTAAAAAAGTCCTTGCAGTGCCCCTTTAACAGTGAATAGCCAGTATTTCATTTCATTCGTTTTTTGTTTCATCTTTTACTTTTTTGGGAGAAGCAATGCCATAAAACGAGCAAAAAACCGACGAACTCTACACACGCGACATTGACTCGCTCGCAAAATCGTTTTACGACGACAGCTGCTAAGGGCTTATCCTCCGCACTTAAAATGTTGATGTAGAGCGTTCTAGGGGGCCGTTGTCGATGTCGACAAACGCATGAAAAACAAAAAACCCCTACCAACCGGCGCGACTTTTTCAGGATTCCAACCCCTGATCCGCTCATTGTGAAGCGAGAACGCTACCACAGACACAGGCCAGCTGCTTCGACTCACGGCAATAATAAACCTCACGAGTTGAGGACACCTGGTCGAATGAGTCTCACGCCGCACCCTCTAGACCGCACGTGTGCCGGTAAGGTCGCATCACGCCATCTGAGTCTCACTCCACGTCCGTTAAAGGGTTTTTGTGTGTATAAAAAAATTGTATCGCCAATTCCTAGACAATTTGGTTCAATGCGTGAGACGTTCTAGCATCAGCAACGCTTAACGATATCTGCACCTCGTGACCGCACCGATATGCAATCGGTGTCACGTAATGTGAAGTTCCCGCTAAATTTTGCGGTGAAGCTGAATTGGTGTATAGGTCACGTTACATCAGGTCACGTGACGTCGATTTCCCCTCTACATGTAGCGGGGAAATTTAGTGGGGAAACTTACTTTATGTGTAGGTCACGTGACGTCATTTTTACCGCTACATGTAGCGGGGAAACTGAATTGGTACTGAGGTAACGTGATGTCAATTTTTCCGCTAAATCTAGGGGGAAGAATAATTCGGCTTCACTTACTCAGGCTTCACTTAATCCGGCTTCACAAAATTCTTTGAGCCAAAGTACGTTTTACGTTAAAAGTGAGTGAGCAGACATTGGCGATCGGTACTCCATGTAATGTGCCAAATGCGGCAGAAGAAGCGAAGCACGTCACCACAAAGTTGTATGAAGGTCACCAGGTTTACTTTGAGATATATAAGGAAACCTTAGGGTCCGATAAGGTGTGACAGTTAGTGTTACGACTGTACTGTTGATTCGCACGGGGCTTACTTCTTTTCGTTTTATGGCATTGTTCCTTTAAAAAAAATGAAACCTAAAATAAATGAGTCGAAAGGCCGCGCCCCTGTTTATCTTTCAGTGCGTTTCTCCGCCTGTTGTCCGACTCTTTTTTTGCGCTGATGCTGCCTATAATTATGGTGCCTGAAACGTGTCTCCGACTGGTGGGTTTACCACACCCCAAAAGTGGACCCTCGATTTCCGCCTCTTAACATCATAGAAGTGTCATGTCCTCGCCGTCCGCGAGGACATGTCACAGTAGTGGTTGTGGATGTGGCAGATGCCTTCTCTGCTGCGAGTCGCTCTTTATATTGACAGGCCAGGGAAAAAACTGCAGCCAGAAATTGTGAGTTAGTGGAGGCCGTGAAACCCCTGCGCTCGCGCCTCGACACTCGCGATCGCTAGCACTTTTTGCCGGGACTTTCAGCATCAACTGCCAGGATCGCTACATCAAACGACATGACACGCCGGCTTCTAGGGAGTCATTTGTTGACCCATCGAGACAGGAAAAAAGGACGACGAAGAAGTACAGCCAAAGGATATCTGCGTACCTCGCTCCAAGGAATCTCGCCTAATTTTGCATTACCGCCGGCTGGACAAGACGAAAACCTTTTTCGGATCCTTAACAGAATCAGCAACGAGGATATACCTTCATCAGCACATAAAGTGGGCCACCCCGCCAAGCCGGCCCAGGCTTGGGGTTCCACATCGACTCAACTAACATGGCCGACCAACCTGGCATTCGAATGGAAACCAATCAATTGGACGCAGAGATCAGTCATTACGACTCAGCTACAGAAACCTCAATGGATGAACTAATCGAAGAAGGCAACGCTCCCAACGATGCTGAATCTCTGGACGCAGATTTCAAAACGGTGAGCAGCAGAAAGAGCTTTAAACGAAAGAAAGGACGCCACAGCGGCAACAGCTCTAACTCAACAGATGACACCATCCTGTCTCAACCACAACGACAGACTGGTCTAAACGTCATGTTGGTGCCTAAAACTCCAGAAACTGTGCTAACAAAACTGAGTAGCATAAAGCTTTCCAAAGCCCTCAATGAAATCATTCCCGAAGGTGTCATACTCATACGATATAACCTACGACTAAATCTCATCGCTGTACTCGAAACTCGAAATGGTCAATCAACCAACGCACTTCTCCGTCTTAGCAGCATCTGCGGAATTCCAATCACGCCTTATGAACCACGGAATAGCTCCTCTGTTGTCGGTGTCTTCAAGAACGTCTGTTCTGACGTAATAGACGCTCATCTAAATACATCGTTACAAGCAAGCTGCCCCATATCGAATGCCCGACGCCTGGGGAGCACTGAAGCTGTACGAATCGTATTTTTATCCTCATGCTTACCGACGCACGTAACGCTAGCACATGTAAGATACCCTGTGACGCCTTTCAAGGATCGCCCTATCCGGTGCTCTAAGTGCGGAAGCTGTGGCCATCGCCCAGCGGTGTGTCGTCATTCTGCAAGGTGCAGCAAATGTGCAAGCGAAAGTCACACCCTAAGTGCGCAAACTGCGGAGAAGCACAACCTTTCACATCCACAGAATGTCCGAACTGGAAGCGGGAGTGCGCAATAAAACAATATCAGATGGAGAAGAAAGTAGGCTACATCACAGCACGTACAGTAGTTTGCTCTGGAATATACTCGAAACCTACAGTGGAATACCCCCCTAGGAAAAACGAGCCCGGTAACCGCAATGTCCAACAAACTAAGACAACCCCGCTGATATCTGGCTCTACGCGTGGTTCAAACCAACTTGCAACAATTCCATCGTGCGACACTCCTCAGACACCGTCAACAACAGTTCTACAAGTCCAAACGTACACAGCAGCGCTTCAAGGGGAACCAAGACGAAGCAAGGTAAAACCTACTCAACATCCAAATCCCGTGCCAAACAACACAGGTGTAGAACCCTCCAAGCAAGCAAACCTGCATCAGAGTCAACCTTTCGGTGACAAGTCCACGCAAGCTTCCAAGGTATCTGCACCAGCCAAAAAATCCGAGGGCGTTGGAGCTCTCCTTAAATCCATCTCTGAAGTAATCCGCAAAATTCTTCAGCGCTTTACATCCCCCTACGCGTTAATTGCCCTTAAGATCATGGACTCTTTCCTACCCATTATTGAGACATGGTGTGGTTAAAACACTTGGTCTTCACATTATTTTTTTTATTATCATTATGTCATCCTTATCAAATTTAAGTCTTGCACACTATTTTAGTGGAACGCACGTGGACTTTGTTCAAAGCTATCTGATTTTCGTCAGCTAATTAGGGAACATCAATTTCCACTTATTACTATTTTCGAGTCAAGAGTTACTGACTCATTTCGTCTAAATGGCTATCAACTATATCATTCCGAAGGAGGCGGGGAACATAGTAGGTTATTCCTTGGATGTTGAACTGACGTTACAGTAGTCGAGCACATTATTGCTCCCCATCCAACAAATGAATATGTCTGTGCCACAGTAGGACTTGGGAAAACCAAACTGACTATAATCACAGCGTATGTCCAACCAAATGTCCCTTTCGATTCAGGAAGACTTTATCAAATTTTGCAAACAACTCCAACCCCTCACGTCGTCTGTGGAGATTTCAATGCCCACAATCAACTTTGGGACAGTAGAAAAACAACGTCACGAGGTACAGCCCTTGCCGAACTCATGGAGAAATATGGGCTTCTTTGTCTTAATGACGGAAGTGTAAGATTTCTAAAAAATGCGAAATCGGGAAGCTGTCTCGATGTTTGTTTCGCATCCAGTGACCTCTTCAACAAATCGTCCTGGCACACGGACCTTGAAACGCGATGAAGCGACCATTATCCAATACTCATGACATTAGGAGGAATACCTTCAAGGAAGAAGCAAGTGCAATCCATCAACTGGGACAAATATAGAGAAATGGAAAACCAAAGCATAACAGCTTCGACAAGTGATGATGAATTAATTCCAACTTTATCATATTCCCTTACTGAGGCAAGATTTTTTTCAATTTGTGCGTCAGGTTGAAAATGCATGCGATCAAGAATACTCAAGACTACGTGCTTTAAGGCGTAAAGCAGAGCGGAAATCTCTTCGCACAAAATACCCGGAAGATGTGCGATCTTCACGACGGGCACAATTACACATTCGGGGACATCTCAAAAAATTAGCAAAAAAGAGGTGGAGGGAGATATGTAGAAATCTCGATGTTCGTAAGTCATTTACATACATATGGAAAATTATCAGAGGTCTAAGGAGAAGCCCCCAGCAACGACATTCATTTAAAGCACTCTCACTAAGTGAAAATCAAAGTGAAGTCGATACTGCGAACAATTACTGCGCTTTCCTAACAATTAGTGGTACACATAGTAGTACTATCTCGACTCCGGGACATACCATACCTGCTGCAACAAACGAAAGTCTAAATTTTCTCTTCACTATTCATGAGCTAAATGCAGCAATTCAAGGTGCAACTAATTCAGCACCAGGTAGAGATGACATTACGTATAACGCCGTGGCACACCTATCCCAAAATTCCAAACTCAGACTTCTTGAACACTACAACAATTCCTGGATCAAAGGAGCCTTACCACAAGAGCGGAAAATTGCAAAGATTGTGCCGATTTTGACGCCTGGTAAGCCGCCCACTTGTCTCGAATCTTTCCGACCAATTGCACTCTTGAGTTGTATAGGAAAGCTAATGGAAAAAATGGTACTCGGTAGAATTTCATGGTTTTTAGAACAAAACAAATGTTATTCAGAGCAAATGAATGAATTCCGCCGCGGACGGTCGTCCACAGACTGCATTACTGATCTTACAACGAGTGTCGAAGAAGGTAGAGCCAAAGGTCACACGACCACTGCACTGTTTTTAGATAATACAGCAGCATTCGATTCTGTTCAGCATGAGGCAATATTAATGGCTCTCGCAGTTCTAGGACTTGGAGGACGCATTTATAAATGGATATACGATTATCTCAAGTGCAGAAAAATTTACATTGATACTTCAGAAGGAAATTCCAACTATTTTGATGTTGTCAAAAGAGTACCTCAGGGTGCAATACTAAGTCCAACTCTATTCAACATCACACTGATAGCATTAAAAAAAACATCTTCCCCAAGGAGTTAGTATTAGCATATACGCAGATGACATCTGCGTATGGTCTACTTCCCGCTCTAGGCTAACTGTAAAGCTGCGGTTGCAAACGTCTCTCCATATATTGGCAAGTTTTCTAGGTTCCAAAGGCCTCCAGATCTCTCCCAAGAAAACAGTTGCCATGGCATTTACGAAGAAATCTGTGGAAAAGTATCCGATCCTTTTAGGCGGACATACAGTTCCTTACGTCACAGTACATAAATTTCTAGGGATCAACATTGATCGAAATCTCTCATGGACGAAAGAAGTTAATTCTCTAAAAAAGCGAATCACGGGAGCAACCAATGTTCTACGCTGCCTCGCAGGAACAGCTTGAGGATGTAACTGCAGATCAATGATTCTACTGTACAAATCTCTAGTTGAAGGTCTAATAAGACACTCTATTCCACACCTAAAAAATATAAGCCTGACGAGTAAACGACAGCTTCAAGGGACGCTTAACAAATGCATTCGAATCTGCCTTGGTCTATCAAGAGGTTCATCTGGACCTGGCACGGTAGCAGAAGCGAGATGCCTTCCTTTGGACGTATTACAGAAACAAGAAATAGTTCGAATTCATTTACGCCATAAAACTCAGCATAAGAATCACTATCTTTCTGAAATACACATAAAACGTCCAAACTCCAGCTATGGGGATGCTTTAGGTCGAAATATTGACAATATTCCGAAGCAGGCAACTTTTACTGAATACTCCAAAATACCTCCATTGACGCTTCGACAAATGGATATTAATCTAAACACCCCCGGAATCCTTGCAAAACACCAACAGAGTAGCTAAGTTATGCTACAGCTTGTAATGAGTTACATATATGAAACTTACACTAGAACAACGCACATATATAAAGACGGCTCAACAACGGCGACGACTTCATCGTCAGCATTCTTCGTTCCATCGAGATTTCTTGCAAGATCTTGTCGTCTAAACCATCATACATCATCAACAGCCGCTGAGCTTCACGGAGTTAAGGAAGCAATCAAGTATATATGTCAACAACCACCACAACAATGAACCTTATTTACAGCTTCGAAATGCACTTTACAGTCGCTCAGTCCTATTGGAAAGAAATCAATGTATTCGATTTCTTCCCTAGAAATAGCTGAGTACAACCACCTAGCATTCGAATACGGTCACCAAATTACCTTTCAATAGATACCAAGACATTCCGGTATACGTGCAACGAATGCGCTGACAAATCAGCCAAGAGGGCTCACCAGCACATCTCAACACGAATGGTTCCTTTTACGAAAGGCGATTGTACATCTCTGACAAGACAAATTGCAAAAAGTGCACGTGAGATGCTTTGGTCCTCACCGGATTCTAACTACAAATTTCTCGATGACATAGACCCTTTATTAACAACACGACTACCAAGCGACCTACTAGGAAATTTAGAAACTATTATACATAGACTTCGCCTCAACTGTGCGTACACGAAGAACTATTGCTTTAAAATAAATCAACGCGCGACTCCGGACAATGAGAAATGCGGTGCGCCGGAAACCATCAGACACAATCTACTCACATGTCAAGCATATGAAAATGAACGCAAAGTTTACAAAAATTCTACGAATGCTCTGGACTGTAGGCCTTTTGATCTACCAAAGCTTCTCGGATGTTGGCCTGCTAAGAAACATCGAGCAGCCTTAAAAGCCCTCTTTAAATTCCTCGAGGACATTGACTTGCTGACAGTGCTATAATTATTTTTCTCATATTTCTCTCATTTCCCATCCTGAAACTAGACACTATAGCGTGTATATATTTTAACATTTCATCTCATCATCATTGACCCTTTGTCGATCGTCTTTCTGTCCCCCTCCCCTTCCCCACCACAGAGAAGCCTGTTAGAGCGCAAAGCTCAGACTAAACTTTCTGTTTTATTAACGATATTCTCTCTCTCTCTCTCTCATCGAGACACTGTTGATATACAAAAAGAATAGGACGCCAAACACGCGAGGCGAAGACGGCTTCCAGACACCGTATTATAAGGAATCACCTACACGCACAGGCTTCCATCTTGAGAAGCTCCATTGCACCAGAAACTCAATGAGGGCACAGCACATTATAAGAGTCACTCAGGCCAGTGGTGTTCCACGAAAGGGCATGTGGTCCAGCGAATAGGCGAAATCTGGTTTGCAGTTCAAGTTCGACAATTTAACCCTGCTCACCCAATTGCGTGTCTAGCGTTTGCCTTGCTTCTGGCTCGTTAAAACATGTTCCGTCCGAAAATTAAAGAAACGACGCTAATGATATGCAATTGAGGGCATCGCATGCAGTAACAATTTTCCCCCAACTCTACATTTGCCAGAGCGCATGTCGAACAAGAGCACTGTTTTTGAACGGCGTGACAGAAGGAATCAGAAGTTTGAAAATATGGCAGATTAGTCAAACGCTGCCTATGCGGAGCGAGATTTCGTCTGCTTCTTACACAAGGGTTGCGATGATGTCAGAACGCCGAGCTCTCATTGGCTGATTGAAGAAAATACCGGGTAGACCTCAAGGGATCTAGCATCGAGGTCTACCCACTATGTTTCATATCAAAAGCAATCGGATGTCGGCGTTGTTCTGACGCTACCGGAACCGCTGCGCTCAAGATGCAGACGACTTGCTCCGCGCATTCATTGGTGGCGCGAAGGACGCTTGGGGTGAATCACTGATCTCTATGTCTATTTGCTGGATCGTGTTTTACCAGCTCCACCTATGGACGGAAATGCGGTCACGGTCGGCCATCTTTTTGGTAGAGTTATATTTACTCTAGCCATCATAGTAATATGGCGGACAGCGCAAAGACGGCAGGCTGCCACAAAATAGCCGTGGATCTAGTACACTGTACCGTGTGTGATATTTCGTGCTTGATTGAAGTTGTTCGACGAAGCAGATTCTTGAAACCTGGCGTGAACGGTAGCCTCATCTTTGAGGACCCGGCGAAAGTTCTACGAAAGCGCAGAACCGGGGGAAAGCAGCGCAGCTCGCATCGAAAGCAGACTCCGTACCGGCATCTGCTTTCGATGCTTCTTTCGATGCAACTTTCGATGCGTCCTGTGCTGCTTTTCCCCCGGTGCTGCGATTTCGTGAAACTTTCACCGGGTCCTCAGAAATCGGGCTACCGGTCACGCGAGGTTTCATAAATATGTTTTGTCAAACAATTTCAATCAAGCACGAAATATCACCCACGCTGTTTTGATGGCAGCCTGCCACCACAACTGCCACAACGCTGTCTGCTATGGATGGATGATAGCGGCTGCAGCAGCTGTACCTTGGCTAGAGGTAATAACTCTACCAAAAAGATGGCCGCCAGTGGCCGCATTCGCGGAGCGGGCAAACGCGATCCAGCAATTGTCATAGAGATCAGTGGGGCGCATCGATAATCCTCAATTATCTTCACTTTGGCTGTTACAAATTCTTCTTCAACACCAGTTTAATTTTTACAGTACATATTGTGTCCTCGAAGCCTTTGTATAGTACTTCCCTCGTACTTAATTGAAATAATAAGACGCAGATTATCGACAGTTCGGGATTTTTTAACAAAATGTTCCGTAAGGGAAGCCGAAGTGGTTTTGTATTTAAGGAAATACACACAAATCGTCTTCATTTGGCCTCCAGGAATATCGGAATTATTTTCTGATTTGGTGCATAGAGGCAGCAGAAAATGATTTTCGAAGTACCGCTGAAGGCCCTTTATCCCGAAGCGTCTGTCACAAAAAGAGTTTTCGGAATCTCCGCTCTCGCGCATCTTCAGCGCCTTTCAAAGCTATGCACGCGCACTCTTCGTATTTTTAAAAAGGGCAAGAAAATACGTCACGACGTCACGACTCGCGCCAGTGCGGGGGAGCTTTAAATTGCAACCTGGCAACCTTGCATATGCACGCGCGGCCCTCGAGCAACACGCGTTTGGTGGCCAAAATATCCTCTTCTGATGTAACGACTGGTAGGAGATTGCTTGTGTTTTCTCGCGCTAAGCCATATCTTTAGGGAAAACCGTTGGGATATTCCAATTCACGGGATAAAACTGCGCTAGAACCAACCTCTATCTTATTTTTTGAAAGAAGTGTTTCAGGTTCCCTTTAACGGCAACACCATACGTCTTGGCGCAAATCTATGAGTATTATTGGGTTGAAAGTTTGCAGTGACCTGATTTAGATTGGGAAATGTTGCGACAAGCATTGACATTTTTTTTGCAATCTTGCATCATCAACAGAGCGAATTTGAGGGGGAGAGGACAGAAATGAGGGATGCATTACCGCACCCTCACCCTAAGTCTTCCAAAGACCCCTATTATCGAAAAAAAATGACATACCCAGATTCTTTCAAGGAACAAATGTTTAGTTTTTGGTAAGATCGTAATTTTTAGGTCATCAAAATGAATCTGGGCTATGCTTTGCCCATGACCCCATATTCGTCCGTAATGTTAGACCTTCTGCAAACACCTCCCCAAGCCGAATCACACACCCACCGCCTCTCCAACCCTTAGCCTTAATTCCGCTCATCTCATCAAACTGGTATGTTAGGAATCAACCACTAAGTGGTAAAAGTCACCAGTGCTGCGGTATTACCTTGCACAGAAGAACCTGTAGGAAAACAAAAACAATTGCGATCTCCAGGTGTACCTGTCGACGAGGCGAGGATCCTGGATCTCCCGGAGGGTGGGGCCGAACGGCAAGCCGATTGACTTCGCGCTGTCCACCAGGGCGAACATCCTGAAGAGCCGCCTGCTGCCTCCTTCCGTCAGCCTCGACAGACACGAGGTGATGCTGAACCGAAACTTCAACCACGAGGCCTATGGGCTCCGGCCCAAGCACCGCATAAACGCCCAGCATCTTACCATGAATGACGCCCTACCGTCCCTGATCGTCAGCGGTCTCATCCGGATTAAGAAGACCATCGTTGAATTTACCGAGGACGGCGTCCTTTTTGAAGGTGACGAGGAGGTAAGTTGGGAAAGGATCCTGACTTCACAAGGGAATTTCAAAATATACGAGGTGTTTTACGAAACACCGACCAAAATTAATAAGTTCTAGTAGATCGTTTCGATACCATCGGTAACGATGATAACCATGCCCGCTAACGATACGATGCATTCGCAATGGCGTGGGCGATGCATCGCGTATCGTTATTGTAGGTATCGGAGCGATCTATTAAGATTTCCTACTGTCGTGTTCAACTACGCATGGCAAGAAAATAAGGTGGACATCGCATTTGTAAGAAACAGATTTGACAGCGGCTTGTCTTCAGACAAGAAGCGAATTCTCAATGCCAGGCTCGTCGCCCGTGCACATAGTTCACTGAACGAATCATTCCGAAACAGGGTCTGGAGAGCTCTCGCTGTATGTTGGAGTTCTTTTTTTTTTTAAGTGTATTTTATTTGGCACTCGTTTAAGACAGCTCCTAATGCCGCCCACTGTACCTGTATTTTTTTAACTGCAGAACACTCATTCCGGTGGCTGTCATAAATAAATGGTCATGACATGTAACGTCTTATTACAGCACACTCTACATTCACAGTGCCGCTCAATTTAACACATCGCGAAGAGACTTCTTTTTAAGTGGAGCCTAAGCTTTTGGTAGAGAACAAAATTAAGAGAGAAATTGGCGTTTATTAAACAATTAGGCAAAGCAGCACCAAATTGCTGCTTTCCTGAACTAAAGTAAACGGAAACAAAAATCACAATTAATGATAAAAAGATCAATATATAAAAAAGGGAGAGAGAGAGAGAAAGAGAGATTACACAGTGACAAAATACAAAATAAAAAAAAAAGAAAGAAAACGAATTTCCAAAAGTGTCAGTTCTTACATTAGTTCATCTTCACTTTCTGGAGTCTTTGGTGCAGTTGAGTCTTGAGGAATTTTAAAAGACCTTCAGTAGCCTTATACGCTTGAGCTGGAGGCGTCCAAAGACCGAGCACATCATGGTCTACTTGTTGGTCTTCTGTCAGGCTCTGTCTTGTCGTGAATGCATTCCTTTCAAGGCTTCATTCAATGCAATCGCGCTACACGTGTTGGATGTCATGAAACTTTCTACATGATATGCAATGGGAAGAGTCAACTTTACCTATTTTATCGAAGATAATTTTTGGTGAATGCTACTTTAAGTCTTAGACGATGTAATGATGTATCAATTGCTCTTGGGATTCCTAGTGGAACGCAGAAATGGAGCTGATCATCTATTTTGTACAGATAGGTGTAGTGATATGGAGGAGTTTCCCACATAGACGTAATTGCTTTGCCTATATTCCTTAATGAGGCATTCGGTTCCCTTCAAAAAAAAAATGAAATTAAGATCGTTAACGCGTTCTCGTGGGCATCTCTGGCTGCTCTGTTAGCAGAAATTCCCGGATATCCCACAATGAGCGTAAATAAATGCATAAGTACGTGATATTCCTGGAATGAGGCATGGCGTGCAGCTTCCCGCATTTCATGGGCAGCCTGCAAATATGCAGTACATTTTTTCATTGACGAGAGAGTTTGTTAAGTTCACAGGGGGAGCCGACATCCTGCAACAGATAGTTAAATATTTAATAGCTAATGTAAAGGAAACAAATACTCAAAGGAAACCAATAAGCTCACATGCTGATCAAACCATCTTTCCGCCTTTTCCAGACGATGATTGTTTTCTTCTTCCTTTCATTTCTCGTTGATATCGGCGTGCACACTTTCTTTTATTCGAACACTATATGAATTTGCACTATTTGAATTTGCAGTGTAACTATATGAATGCTTGGTAATATTGTCCCTCTTGCTCCATTTGTTTTACCGGTCTAAACAGCCGTCTTAGAGTCAACAAATATTGGCCAAACATTTAGGCTTTCAGTTTCTATATGTTTGACGGTTGATTGTATTGTCGCGAGCTCTGCCGTCGTTGATGATGTAACGCGGCTTATATTTGCTTTTAATGGTATGCCCGTATGGAATGCATGCCCCGACAGGTGATGATGCAGGCATAATGGAACCACCCGTGAAAATGTGACTAAAGTATGAATAGGTCCGGTAGATGTATTCAAGAGTAATTTGCGTAATCACTGGGGTGGGAATCGCTGTTTTTGTTGTGATCTCTGAAATATTTGTTGTACTTATAAGGGGCGGGGGGTACGCACATGGCAAATACGTCGGAATAGTTGCGGTTTGAAAACAACTGGGAATATAATCTTCAAGCACTCTTATGACTTATTCAAATCCAGATGATGGCCTTTCGGTCGTAAACTTTCTCAGATGGTGTTTGTATACCCGAGTTGTGTGACAAAGGTGAGCACGCAAGATATCTTGTGTTTATAAAATGGCGAGCGAGAGTGCTCGTACCTCTGCCAGTTCTCTCAGATTAGAAGTGCAGTTAAGCAGTACTGAGCACACGCGAAGAACTTGTGCCTGGGCACTTTCGAATTCTTTAAGGAGAGATCGCGATGCTTTTTTTATAAGCCGCCCCCCCCCCCCCCCCCCAAGTCCCAAAACCAAAAGTTTAGAAGCAGAGCACCTCCAGTTTGTTCCACTTATCATTTTGATTATTAACGAATGAGGTTAGCTTCTTCTTTAGGCGTTTTATTTGTGCGTTAAAAGTCATCTGTCTATCCAAGGTTAAACATATAAGACTGTGTTTCATAAGATATGCAATAACAATTCCATATATTGTAGTTTGGTATATATTTGTATGCTTCGGTGAACGCCATCGCAGCAGACTTACCTAGTCATATGTTGAGACTACGTTGGCGAAGGTACCACATTGTAATGTCGACGATATTTTGTAATAGTGCTGTGTTTATGTAGATAGACCTACTCAATGCCTAGAAACTGATGTCGTCAGCACAAATCGATGCATGTACAGTTTTCAAAACATTTTCACAAGGCCTATGAGGAATATGCGAAATAAAAGATGGCAGATAGCCCCTCCTTGCTGAACCCCATGCTTAACTTGATAAAAGATGTTTTTTTTTAGTTTTCACTACACAATACAATGTGTCTCTCCCTGAGGTAGCTGAAAGTCAATGTGTTTAGACGCCCCTTGTTTCAAAGCCTTCATACCATAAAAACTGGCCTCATGCTCTACAGAATCGAGTGTTGAATTTATCCACGAAAGCAGCTATTGTTTTACATTTGATGGTCTTCATTTCTTCAATGCTAATTACTCAATAACTTACATTTTTCATATGCTGATCCTTCCCCGCCCAAATTTATTTAGTGTGGAAAACAAAAGTCCTATTTTTTTCTAGATCTCACACTATACGCTCCATCAGCAATATTTCCATCACGTGGCTTACGCAGTCAGTCAATGCTATTGGGAGGTACGGGTTAATCTTGTCACGAAGGACAATTGATGAGGCGATGATAACTGAAGGAAACTAATCGTTTAATGGGCCAACTTGAGCCCAAAATATATAGAAAAAGGCTAGCGTCGCAGGCGTCGATAACGGCGAAACCGCAGGATCGAACGCTGGGGCGAGACTGACTTCAGCTCGCCACGCGGAGTTCCTTATGTAGACGTGTGGGCTTCTCAAACAATAGACGTAGAAGGTTCGGCTCGTAGAACACTCTAATCTCGAATAAGCGACAGGGTTCTAGAATTTACCAGAACGCGATGTTACAGAAACAACAAAAAGGTGTATCCGCGGCCAGGCATCAAACCTCGGCTTCTCACGTGGGAGGCAAGCACGATAACCGTTAGGCCATGGGCACGCTACTTCCTTTGTCAGTTGCGTGCGCGGCAATATCTAAAGGTGACTCTCCAGGTTTTACGATCGGCGGGACTCGAGCTATTTTTTATTCTTCGCGTATAACACCATATTTCAACGTGGAAATATACAATCTTTGCAGAACAGTTTTAGCTGCTTCCCCAAGTTGCGTAAAGCTGAGTATCGTACACCGTCCGAGCCCTGTAATGACCTAACGTCCCTACTGAAAATAACTCTTCAGCCCTGATGTGTGATCGAACCATCTCAGTGTTTCAAACTCTGAACCCTTCAAACCCCTTCAGCCCTATAGACACTTCAGACACATCATACCCTTCAGATCATTTGAACCTTAAAACATTTTAGACTTTCAGGCTCTCCACTTTTCAACTATTTAGCATTCTAAACGACTATGAGCCATAGACCAAAGTTTCAATTGTTTAAAACGTCATTGTAATTTTAATTTAGATATTGTTTTACATGCACGTTGAAACTCATAATACGACAAGAACCAATGTTTATTCAAACCAGGGCGAAAAGAGCTCTTAACAGAAGCGAACATGTCAAATAGCCGCAAAGGAGTTTTTTGTCGTCACAAATAACTTTCGAGGTGCTCACAATGGTGCTGGGTGAATTCTTGATATATGATAGTTCAACTCTTAAAACCGAGCGAATACTCAACACACGCACAAACATACGCACACTGTCAAGTTCGTCCAGTCCAACACGCGAAATGATTGAGCCAAGACCAGGGGAAACAAAGGCATAAGCATATGTCTTAAAATAATAAAAGTAAATAAGGGTGTAATTATCAAGCAAAAGAAAAGTTCAAAGCAGACCAGAGTCCCCGTGGTCAAGTCCCCACAAATGCTCGACTCACGCCTGACGCGGTGTGGCTTCAGGAGCGTTGCGGCTTTCGGTGTGGCTCCAGGAACCGGAGCCTTGCCGGGGTCGTTGTGGATTCAGGAAGCGGAGCGTTACCGGGTTCGTCGTGGCCTCTGGAATCGGAGCGTTGCCCGGTTCGTCGGGGCTTCAGGAACCGAAGCGTTGCAGGTTTCTTAGAAACCTGAGCGGGGCCGGTTTCAAGAAGCGTCGGGTCAGAACAGCCCCACCTGCCCTCCGTTTTTCGCGATCCTCTTCTTTTTTCTTTACTCCTCTTTTCTCCTCGTTTCTTCCCAGCTCTACACCCGTGACACACACAATGTCAGTAACACGTTCAGCGAAAACTACGAGCGCGAAACCAACATTCAGCGTCGTTGTCGAAATTCTGAGCACGGTCGCGGTGTAGTTTATTTATTTATTTATTTAAATACTTTACACACCCTCAAATGGGCATTATGTAAGGGGGGGGGGGGGAAGGGGATACAAAGCAGAATAAATCAAAAGTACAGAGCACAAAAACAACAAAATCGACCGCACTTAAGTAGACATGCATCAAGGGCCTTAAAAAGTAGTTTAATCTTGGCGAAAAAGAACTTGATTACGTTAACAAACAATGTTATCGGGCAAGTCGTTCCAGTCAGCAATGGCGGATGGCAAAAACGAGCAGAAAAACAAGGATGACTGATAAGAAATAAGTTTAATCTTACATGAGTTATCAATGCGGGCTGAAACATAAAACGGTTGAGAGATAAGTGATGAGTGAAGTGATGGCAAGTAGTAAAGTTTATGCAGAAGACACATAGCTTTGATACCCTGCGGCGTATCTCAAGTGAATGAAGGTCACAACAAGTTTTAAGCTTAGTTACACTGGTATGACGTGAGTAATCAGAAAAAATGAAACGAACGGTTCGGTTTTAGAGTGCTTCCAGTGAGGCAGATAAGTTATGATAACGAGGGTTCTAAACGCTGCAAGCGTAATCAAGGATCGGTCGAACAAGCGTGACGTATGTTAGTCGTTTAAGAGAAGATGGGGCAGAATTAAGGTTACGTTATAAATAACCGAGACTACGGTTAGCTTTTGAAAGAATGTAATTAATATGCATGTTCTATGATAGATCGGAGGTTAGGTGAACTCCTAGGTATTTGTAAGATTGGAGTAATTCCAACGGGGTATTTTGATTGTGATATTGACTGGGGCACAAATAAGAATTATTAGGACGAATGAAACGAACATGCTTTCATTTAGAAGGGTTTAAAATAATGAGCCAGTTATTACACCATGAGCTGATATTTAGTAAGTTGTCTTGAAGGGCTGTAGAATCTGACGGGTTACTGATTTGACGATAAATAACGCAGTCATCGGCGAAAAGACGAATTTGTGAGGTCAAGGAGTTAGGCAAATCGTTAATATAAATAGAAAAAAGAAGCGGGCCCAGCACACAACTCTGAGGAATACCGGAGGTGACGGGAACATTATTTGAACGATGGTTGTTAGCGATAGTGTACTAGGTCCTGTTATGTAAAAAGTCTTTATTCCATTGTAATACATGCGGTTCAATATTTGGTGCAGATAATTTCGAGAGCAAACTTTGATGAGGAACGCCATCAAAGGCCTTAGAAAAGTCGAGAAAAATAGCCTCAGTAACCTCATTGCTGTCCAAATTAGTGTGAATATGATGTAAGAAACCAGCTAGCTGTGTCTCACAAGACAGTCCTTTTCTAAAACCATGTTGATGAGGTGAAAAAAAAATGGTTGTTCTCAATAAAAGTAACAAGGTTAGTATAGACTATATGTTCAAGTAATTTACATAACACACTGGTTATAGATATTGGCCTGTAATCATTAGCGGATGATTTATCACCACCCTTGAAGACAGGAACGACCCGCCTGATTTTTCAATCATTGGGCAGCCTACCATCTAGCAATGACTGGGAAAATATTTCGGAGAGTATGACACAGCTAATGCACTTAGTACGTATCAATAATTTCGAGCTAATGCCGTCTTCACCAGCCTTTGTAGAAAGTTTAGAGCTGTTAATAAGGTTAAGAACACCGTTCAGTGTAATGTTTACGTTAGGCATGTTATTGCGTAAATACGAAGGAAAGGAAAGGATTGCCCCAGTGGTTCCTGAGTAAACACGGCACCAATATTCGTATTCAACAGCGAAGCACACCCTTCCTCAGATACAATGTTCCCGTTATCAGTTAAGTGAAGTGTGGCATTGGCTTTTGGATTAACCACCTTCCAAAATTTTCTTGGGTTATTCAGTTGAACTGACGGCAAATCTTGAGTAAAATATTTTCTACGAGCTTCCCGACTCTTCCCCTTGTACAAACGATGGCACTACTTATAACTCGCCCAGTCAGAATCGGAGCGGCTTCGCTTGGCTTCCCTGTAGCGACGCTTTTTTTTATTTTGTATTAGCTTCAGGTCCCGGTTAAACCAGTGCGCAGAATGATTTGTTTTTATACTGATGATGGGGAAAAGGTTTCAACTAGGTCAATCATTATATTTTTAAACAGTAGCCAGTTGTGTTCCACTGTACGATAAGAAAAATCGAAAAGAAAATCTTGAGCGAACACTGTCAGATTAGCATTGTCTTTCTGATTCCTATCAAGACGCCTCCTCGACGCCGACCAATCCTATCGCAACGATAACGCAATCAAAAAGTTCTCTGTCATCAATAGTATCATTTAGCCATGTTTCAGTGATAACAATCATATCAGCACTGGTGGGATCAATAAATCTTTGTAATTCATCACGCTTGTGCATGAGACTTCTTATGTTAGTAAATAAAACAGAAATGGGTTTTTCAGAGATACGAGAAGGTGCTACGCATAGTTAGATAATCTCAGGCATACCAGTTTTGCTCACAGTATTATAAACGAAAGCGTTGTTACAAATGGAAGGCTTATTATTGTCACGAATGACAAGGTGAAACAAAGAAAAAAAACTGGGGAAACTGAAACGTTTAAGGGGGGGCGAACTTGTGCCCAAAAATAAAAATGAAACAGAAGATAACAGCAGAGCGTCGCGGGCGTCGAAGTCGACGAAAGAGCAGAGTCGAACTCTGGGGCGAAACACTGACCGTGGCTCGCTGCGCGAAGCCCCTTATGTACACGCGTGAGCTTCTGGAATAATCGGCGCAGGAAAGTTCGACGCGTAGAACATTCGCACCTCGAAAAAGCACCAGGATTCTCGAATTTGCCAGACCAATAAATGCAGGGATGAACAAAAGGCACGTCGCCCCCAGGAATCGAACCCTGGCTTTTCGCGTGGGAGGCAGGTACGATCACCGTTAGGCCACGCGCGCGCTGCCTGCTCGGCCAGCTGCGCGCGCGGCATTACTCCCCCTTTAAAAAGTGCATCGCCCCGATGCAACACAAAACAAAACGAAATAAAAAAAGAACGATAAAGAAGAGTCCTTTGGAGCACATAAGGTCCAAAGTCCTATCGAGCGTAGTACGGCTTCAGGCGCACGACGTGGACGACCTCAGGTCGTGGTGGGCGGCGTGACGATGTTCGTGTTCCGTCGGGCATCACCTCGTAGTTTATATCCCCGAGTCGACGAAGCACTTTGTAAGGTCCAAAGTAGCGCTTCAGGAGTTTCTCGCTGAGGCCGCGGCGACGGATGGGCGTCCACACCCACACCCTGTCTCCGGGCTGGAATTGGACGTCCCTGCGACGAAGATTGTAGCAGCCCGCGTCGACGCGTTGCTGGTCTTGGATCAGGAGTCGGGCGAGCTGGCGGACTTCTTCGGCCCGTTGAGCAACCACCTGGGCGTCGTCGCTTTCATTGTCAGCTGGCTCATGGGGCAGCATCGCGTCCAGCATGGTCGTTACCTTCCGACCACGTACCAGCTGGAAAGGTGTGAATCCTGTGGTCTCTTGCACCGCCGTATTGTAGGCGAACGTGACGTATGGCAACACCTCGTCCCACGTCTTGTGCTCTACTTCGACGTACATAGAAATCATGTCGGTGATTGTCTTGTTGAGTCGCTCCGTCAGCCCGTTGGTCTGTGGGTGGTACGCAGTAGTACGACGATTGCTGGTGTGACTGAGCCGGAGGATTTCTTGGTTCAGCTGGGCCATGAACGATGATCCGCAATCTGTAATCAGAACTTCGGGAGCGCCGTGCCGGAGGACGATGGATTCGATGAAAAACTTGGCGACTTCAACAGCCGTCCCTGAAGGAAGTGCTTTCTTTTCTGCGTACCGCGTGAGATAATCTATGGCGACGATTATTCACCGGTTTCCCAGGGTCTACGGCGGAAAAGGACCAAGTAGATCCATTCCGATCTGCTGGAACGGTGTAGTTGGCGGAGAAATCGGCTGCAGGAGACCTGCCGGCTTCGTCGGCGCTTTCTTGCGTCCCTGGTACTCGTGGCAGGATCGGGTGTAGAGGTGGACGGTTTTGGGGAGCTTGGGCCAGTAATACTTTTCACGAATACGGACCAGTGTCCGGCTGTAACCAAGGCGTCCGGACGTCGGGTCGTCATGACATGCTTGAAAATCTCCTCTCGAAAGTCGGCCGGGATTACCAGCAGCCACGGCGAGTTGTTGTTTCCGACGTTCTCTTTGTAGAGCACACCCTGTCGAATGGCGAAAGTCGGCAGGGTTCGTGAGAAAACACGGGGCACGGTACTCCCGCCCCCTTCCAGGTGCTCGATTAATGCGCGCAGCTCAGGATCGTCCCGTTGACGTCGTGCCATGTCGTCGGTGTTGACTGCTCCTAGGAAGCACTCGTCGTCATTGTCGTCACTGCAGCCGGAAGGGGTTTCGACGGGGGCTCTGGACAGGCAGTCGGCGTCGCTGTGCTTGTGGCCTGACTTGTAGACCACAGTCATGTTGAACTCTTGTAGTCGGAGACTCCATCGAGCGAGGCGTCCTGACGGGTCCTTGAGGTTCGCAAGCCAGCAAAGCGAGTGGTGGTCCGTCACCACGCGGAACGGGCTCCCGTAAGAGTACGGACGAAACTTCGTGATTGCCCAGACGACCGCAAGGCATTCTTTCTCAGTCGTGGAGTAATTTTTCTCCGCCTTGGACAGTGTCCGACTTGCGTAGGCGATGACTCTCTCGATGCCTTCTTGCAATTGGACCAGTACTGCGCCGAGTCCCGCGTTACTTGCGTCCGTGTGAATCTCGGTTTCCGCATCCTGATCGAAATGACCAAGCACAGGAAGAGTCTGGAGTCGTCGTTTCAACTCGTCGAATGCCTGTTGCTGCTCCTCGCCCCATTCGAACTTCTCGGCGTCCTTCGTGAGGTTTGTGAGCGGTGCGGAAATTTTAGCGAAATCCTGAACGAAGCGTCGATAGTAGGCGCAAAGTCCAAGGAATCTTCGCACGGCCTTCTTGTCTGTCGGCGCTGGAAATGCCGCGATGGCGCGAGTCTTCTCGGGGTCTGGGCGGACGTCTTTGTTACTAACCACGTGGCCTAGAAACTTCAGTTCGTCATAGGCGAACCGGCACTTTGACGGCTTGAGTGTGATTCCGGCGGTCTGAATGGCTCGGAGAACAGCTCGGAGTCGTCGGAAGTGCTCGTCGAAGTCACTTGAAAACACTACGACGTCGTCAAGGTAGACGAGACAGCTCTGCCACTTCAGCCCTGCCAGTACTGTGTCCATGACACACTGGAACGTTGCCGGCGCCGTGCATAGGCCGAAAGGCATGACCTTGAACTCGTACAGGCCATCTGGCGTAACGAAAGCTGTCTTCCCTCGGTCCCGTTCGTCCACTTCAATCTGCCAGTAGCCGCTCTTCAGGTCCATCGATGAAAAGTATCAAGAGTGGCGCAGGCGGTCTAGCGTGTCATCGATTCGGGGGAGTTGATAGATGTCTTTCTTCGTTACCGCGTTCAGCTGCCGGTAGTCCACGCAGAACCTAAGCGTTCCGTCCTTCTTCCTAACCAGCACGACTAGAGAGGCCCACGGACTGCTTGAAGGCTGGATTATGTCGTCGTTCAGCATTTCTTCCACTTGCTGTTGAATGACCTCCCGTTCTTTTATGGAGACTCGGTACGGCGATCGGTGCACAGGGAGCGCGTCGTCGTCGGTGACGATGCGATGCTTCGCAACGGTGGTTTGGCGCACCTTCGACGACGTCGCGAAGCAGTTGCTGTATTCGGCGAGGAGGTCACTCAGCTGCCGTCGCTTCGGGACTGGAACCTTGGGGTCAATGTCAAGCTGCGCTGGCGGCGTAATGTCTTGCTGAGGTGGCGATGATTCTTCATCAATCGTGGCGATTTCGGCGGAGTTCCAACGTTCCTCGACGTGGCCCACCGCGGCACCTTTTGTGAGGTGTTGCGTTTCTTGTCGGAAGTTTGTCACGAGGACCGCGGTGCGCCCATCCTGAAGTTTAGTCACTCCTCTTGCGACGCCTATTCCTCTTCCCAGGAGCAATTGAAGGTTGCCTGCAAGAACAACTTCGCCGCAGGTAGCTGCATCGGTCACGACGGGTACGACAACACTTAATCGCGGCGGCAGGTTCACGTGGGCGGCAGGTTCACGTGGTCGGCAGCGACTCGGACGGTGGCTGACGCTGTTTGGGGTTTCCATGAAGGCGGAACAGGCTTGCGCAGCGTTAATCTGTTCTCACCAAGGTCGATGACGGCGCCGTATTCACACAGAAAGTCCATGCCGAGGATGACGTCTCTGGAACAGTCTTGTAGAACGACGAACTTCACTAGGCACGTCTCACCGTGGATCTCGACCCGAGCAGTGCATCTCCCGACTGGTGTAATGAGGTGTCCTCCGGCGGTTCGTATTTGAGGTCCATCCCACGGCGTCATGACTTTTCGAAGGCGGCGGGAGAGCCTCCCACTCAAGACTGAGTAGTCTGCTCCGGTGTCTACGAGTGCTGATGCGTCGTGGCCGTCGATGGCGACGTTTAGGTTGTTGGACACCGTTGCAGGGGCGTCGTCAGGATGCGTGGCGTCGAGAGAGTGGGAGCGCTCCGGCGTTCTTGGAGGCTCTTTACTTTGGTCGTCTTCGGCAACGGCACCTCCGGGCGTTGCCGCACTTAGTTTTCCCGACGAGATAGGGGGGACAGGCTGTCACGGCGCGACCGACGGAAAGGCGATGCGGAACGTCGGGGGGATGGAGAACGGGAACCTCGTGGTGCTGTTGGCGCTGGTGACGAAGGGCGACGGAGGTATTCCTCGATGTCTCTTGGACGTTCTCCAAAACGAGGTCAACGGTCGTTTGGCGCGAATCCTCGCAGGCCGAGCTGGCGGTAGGGGCACCTTCGGTAAACGTGGTCAGCCACCCCGCAGTGAAAGCACACCGGACGTCCGTCATCCGTGCGCCACACGTCGGTCTTTCGAGGTCCACGCTGCTCTTGGCGCGGAGTGTACTGCGGCGAAGAGACTTCTCGTCGGGGTGCAGCTGGGTACTGCCGGGTGACAGGAGGCTGCGGACGACGAACAACTGCGGCGTAGGTCACAGCTGGTGGTTCCGGTGCGGCGTCGGCGAGAACGTCTGGCTGGAGCGCTTGCTGGACCTCTTCTCGAACAGTCTCGGCGATCGAGAGTGAAGCTGGACGTACGGCGGCCGGTAGCAGCTTCTTCAGCTCTTCACGGACGATGTCCCGGTTTATCTCGCGGATGTCCGTGTAGTTGCAGCCGGAAGACGAAAAGGCAGTGACGCCGGGACCTCGGTGATAGTGGGCGGCACGAGCTTGAAGGGCACGTTCGATGTTGGTGGCCTCCGTGATGAAGCCTTCGACGGTGATAGGCGGGCTCCGAACAAGGCCTCCGAAGATGTTTTCCTTTACGCCGCGCATCACGACCCGCACCTTTTTCTCTTCGGGAGCGTTGGGGTCGGCGCGATTCATCAGGTGGAGAACGTCTTCGACGAAGCTTGTGACGCTCTTGGTCTGCCCTTGGTTACTCGCTCGCAGGAGTTCATCGGCACGCTGTCGTCGCTGTTGGTTGGCAAAGGTGCGTCGCAGCTCGGCCTGGAATTCTTCCCACGACGAAATCGACGCTTCGTGTTTTTCAAACCAGGTGCGCGCCGTGCCTTCCAGAGCGAAGTACACATTCTGAAGGCACTGCTCCGGTGTCCATCGGTTATGGCGGGCCACTCGTTCGTAATGTTGTAGCCAATCCTCAACGTCCTCGTGGATCTCCCCGTGGAATGGCGTAGGAGTCCGGGGTGCGACGGGCAGGTATGCGACGGCAGAAGCGACCGGGGTCTGCGACTGGTCGGCCATCGTCGTCCTCCTTGTTTGCTTGGTCTTGAGTGGCAAGGGTCCGTATTCCGGGTGTAGACCTTGGGTGCGGCGACTTGATCGGGTCTCGATCTGGTCTTCGTCGGGTCCTCCGGAGCTTGGGTTCGGACTTGTACTGCGGGAACTTGGAGGGGTGCGCTGCACGGACATGCGGTACCCCGCACCTCCACCAAAATGTCACGAATGACAAGGTGAAACAAAGAAAAAAACTTGGGAAACTGAAACGTTTAATGGGGGGCGAATTTGTGCCCAAAAATGAAAATGAAACAGAAGATAACAGCAAAGCGTCGCGGGTGTCGAAGTCGGCGAAAGAGCAGAGTCGAACGCTGGGGCGAAAAACTGACCGTGGCTCGCTACGCGAAGCCCTTATGAACACGCGTGAGCTTCTGAAATAATCGGCGCAGGAAAGTTCGACGCGTAGAACATTCGCACCTCGAACAAGCACCAGGATTCTCGAATTTGCCTGAACACTAAAATGCAGGGATGAACAAAAGACACGTCGCTCCCAGTAATCGAACCCTGGCTTTTCGCGTGGGAGGCAGGTACGATAACCGTTAGGCCACGCGCGCGCTGCCTGCTTGGCCAGCTGCGCGCGCGGCATTATAACGAAGCTTAAATCTTTGACTTTGAGCTTTCGCAAAAGTGAGCAACATTCGTCGTGCTTCACGCACTGCTGGGGAAAAATCGTCATTTACGGAGTATCCCGTACCTTTTAGCTTGCGGGCATCGTTAAGGATCAAATCCTTGTGCTTAGTAGACAACATTTTTACTATTAATGGGCGGTTTCTGTTCGGACCAAAACGACCCAATCTGTGGGCACGTTCAATCCAGCTTTGATCTAAACTAAGGCCAAGCTTCTCTGAACACATTTGTAGGACCACTTGTTCGGTGATCGCCCACGTTTCACTATCTGTATCAGGTAAAACATAAATAATCAAGTTGTTACGCCTTTGTCTATTTTCGGCATCTTCGCAACGAGCTTCAAGAAGAGAAAGGCGCCCCGTCACACCAGATAACACTGTCCCAGATGTCACAATCTCTCCACGCAAATCTTTTAGTGCTGCTGGTGTCGTCGCGATAGTGTCCCCGGCGTCGTTTTTGCTGGCTTGAAAGTTTATGAAGCCGGACGAACCAATAGGCGGAAGAAACTAGAGAGTGAAATAACTCTTTTGATCCGCACACTGAGCTGTTTTAGGTGATAGATCGACGCGTGTTGGGTCGGGATGACGACATTTTAGCGACCGCTCGTTGCTGTCGCCCGATACAAAATGACCAAATGGCTTTCCCGACGGATATATCCTAAAGGGCCACGTTATCTCCCGCAGACCTGTTGAAACTTTTTGAAGGGTCGAGTGTTTTTTAAGAAAAGATTTTCAAAGACACGACGGCCATCTGAAAAAAACTATGACGGACTTCTCACGCCCTTCAGAGATTCTTGGAGGGTATGTCAGGCCTATTAGAAAACATCAATGGAAATCTCTTACTTCTCAAAAAAATTAGTTTCGACACTTTTTGAAACTTCTGGTGGGCCCTGCATACAAATTTTTAATAGGGATGCTATATATTGAGTGCCTTTCAAAATCTGTTAAGGTAAAATCGGCATTCATTGCAGTGAATTGACTTACCGATATGTTTATATCAGCTGCATTAGCACTTCAATCGGTGGTGGAAGAGCAGCAGGTGATCTTGACATAGAAGTTTTTGGCTACGACTTTTTCTAAAACGTGGCAATTGAGACTGATGGCCCGGAAGGAACAAATTAGCTCGTATTTTACACTCAGGTTTCGCATAATTTGCCATGTTCGAGTCACGGGCTTTCTTGTGTTCAAGCCGGTACTAAGACATCTTCAGCGCCTCTTTCAAAGGTTATGAAAGTGTCGCTATACTTTATTTTGCATTCGCGTAGACTCTTGAACATCCTTCAATAGTTTTGTATTCTTTTCTTTACGTTCATCACGTTGACAGATGGCAAGAAGGCACTGATATTTTTCGTCGACACCAGTTTGATGGTTTGTCATATATACAGTTTTCGTCGTTTGGGTAACGGAAGACGTTAGGACCTCAACAAAATTGTGTCTTCGGTTAGCAGAGGGCACATAGTTTCCATTTCGTCTTTGAAGTTAGCCTAGTAGGGTACGTTGTTGGGCTAGTTGGTTCATCTTAGTTCAACATATAAAATAGCGCAAAAAAGTCAAGGACAAGAAGTATACAGGACAGGCACTAAGTTAAAACTGTTTGTCTGCAATTATGTGTTGTGCTGCTTTGAACAATATAGCCCTCGAATGTGGTGTATGTAAGCACATCATCACTTCCATGTGTTCCAATGTCGGCGAGCCAGGTTGCTTCTTCTGCGAGACTTGAGGATTCGAAAGAAACATCGAGAGGGCTACTCTTCGACGCACCTCTGAAATACGTTGGACTAGTGTCGTTGAGAACTACAAGGTCAAGCTTTAACGTAAGGCCAAATAATGCTCGTCCACGAGCATCATTTCTACTTCTCCATAAGTAATTATGACTATTCGTCAGAATATTTGGTGATAAAGTTTTTTGTAATATCGTATTAGGCCTGTGAATGTCAAAGGTCGCTCGGAGAAGTTTATGGCCAGCAATAACTATATAAAAAAAATTCTGCTTTTAAAACTATCGCGGCAACTTATTCGTTTCTAGGGTGTGACAGTATGCAGTGCTCGATGAACGTGAAATCCTTCCGAGTGCCTACTAAAACCCTATTAATTCTACTCTCTCTGTGAGCATGAAATATTGATAACCCGACAGCCTGATATTTTGTGTTACTCGCAATTTAAAAATTGCAATTATGGCAAAATATTTCTTGAACGTAATTTTTCGAAATCTGAAAGCCGATTTTGAAGTCCCCTTGCGTTTCATTGAACGACGGTGGCCTATTTACAAAGATTCTCCGGTGTTACCAGGGCATGACCTGTGAAAGATCGGCGTCAATTGAACTTAGTATTCCTTGGAAAAGAAGAGAATTCCAAGAACGATGAATGTTTCGAATGACATCACCAACTCTTTTCTCCTGACGTAGAAGGTGGTGTGTCAGCTGGCGCCTTCTACCGGACGCTCTCGGGTTGATTCCTTTCTGAGACCCGTGTGTTAGAAATTAATGCGAATGTAGGAAGTGATGACAACAGAATCGTATCCTTCAAATGCAGTGTAGAGTCTTCAGCATATGTCTCTATGTTTATTACGTGCCTTGAGTTTTTGTGTCACATTTTGCTTTTGTGTTGTTGAAGAGTATGATTAAGCTTCGCTAAACTTCGGTTGCAGCTGATGAGCTGTCAGGTCTTGCTTTGTTGTGGAAACATCTGTTTCAAGATAAGCTTCATCCTGTTGCGCATTTCGAAGAGTAATAATAAAGCATATCTTGCTCCTGTATAACCAACCTTGGCTTCGCTCTTGTACTTGTCTATTTTCGTTTCCCTTTGGTATGCTGAAAACAAACGAGATGTTGAACCGTGAGCTTCGACAAAGTTTGAACCGAGTGGGTGTTTTCGCGTTGCAGTTGGTCTGATCATGAGGACTGCCTCATCGAGCACATCGCTCTTCCGTTGTGCGGGAGGTTCGAATATGCCTGAATCGTTTGCATTTCTAGCAGTGGCGAGGTGTTTCTATGTACGGCTGAATTACGTACTGAATTACGCACTGAATTAGGTGTACGATGTCTATGCGGATGACGTCTTTGAAGGTCTCAGATGACCGTAGTCGGTGAATGGAGCTCACAGGTGCTGTCGCACGAAACCCCAGTTGAAGTAACGTCTTGCGGTACTCCGTAAAACACTCCAGCAGCCGATTCGTGCGGTAGAGGCTCGTAAACTTAAACATAAATACCTACGATGGTTGTGACTACTAGGACAGCTTTCCTGGCATTCGCGTTTATAGTGTCTATTACCAGAACGTGCAGTATTCGATTTGGCGTGACCAGGATGACTCTGTCTGGTGCAGTCATTTCCAGCTTCTGTGTGAGTAACATTGGGCTCATTTGTTTGCTCATCTTGGCTTGGTCCTTGGGATTGACTATCACTGGGAAATGGGGTTGCTCATTGTTTTGAGTCAATGTTTTGCGTCAACTTTCGAATTGGCAGAAGCTAAACGTCACCTTCGGCCTTGCCCCAGCTGAGATTTAAAATCTCCCGGATGGTAAAGAGTGCTCACGCAGTACGAGATGGTGCTTGATGCGTTGGACATACACCCTGACGCGTCTTCCATTTTGGTTTGATGAGGCATATCTTGGGCGGAGGAAGGGCCAACCCCGGTCATAAAAGGTGACAGTTGTTCTCAAATCGCAGAAACTCTCGTGTAACACTGGCCAGGGAATCCAGAAATTTCAGTAAAATGCGAAAAAATTAGAGACGATAGAAATAACAGCAGTAAGGAATAAAAACGCATTCTTCCTCATCGGACAAATATAAGTCGACCGAGTAATCTAGCGCAATATAAACTGATAATGAGACTTTTTGGCAAGGCGAATGTACTTTTTTAAGGCTGCGCAATGTCTGCCCCTGGTATGAAGTGCCCTACTTTCGCTTTATAGTTATTCACTTCGCTAAATTTACCTAAAATGTATCTTTGGAAAGGAATAACATATTGAACGTACACATCGCGACACTGTTAGCGCGAACACGACATCGGCGCATTTTCGCATTTTACTTCTAAATAGTATTAGCGAGCACGAAATTTTATCGCTTACACTATAGAACTAAATGAGCTCTTTCCGAAGCAATAATAACTTTGATGATATCCCTTGGTTTCAAAGAGAAAAACGGGAAAAACCGGTGATCGCTTGTTCGCGCTAACAGTGTCGCGCTCTGTACACAGGATGTATATTGACTGATGCCTGTACCCTTCATAACGGGCGATAGCTTTTGCCACCTAACCTACAAACCGAACCAAACGAAAGTATGACTCCTCCGCTCGCCCTTCCTAGCCTTTTTGTTTCCTTTATGCATTTTGTAACTACTACCAAGCAGTGTGGGATATGGCAGGATGACCTTTTGGGGGAATCGAGCAAAAAAACTAAAAACATCCCCACCGCCTCCTCCCCCCAACGAGGGAGTCACCAATTTTCCTCCGGTCCAACCTAGTCGGCGTTACACGAACACCGGGCCCGCTGGGAAAGAGAGTTGAGACTTTGGGCCAGAGCCACTTGGGAGGGAGTTCAATTTCCCTCTGTCCCGCTTGTCCCCAGCTGTGCTAGTTGGTATTAATTCACACAAACTTTTCTGGATAACTTCCACGAATCTTATAATCTCCGCTTTGTGACTGCAATACTCTCCTCCAGTCTTCCATCCTCGCTAGTAAAACCCAACGTCCCCAACGGATCCGTTTCCCTTTCAGGAAAGCAGGGCGAAGTATCGCGCACATAAGATCTAAAGGTTCTAGTGTCTCACTCTCACTATGGCACACAGCAGATAATCTGTCGATCTCTTGAAATTGAACGCTATACGTCTTTGTTCTTTAACACTTCCGTTCTCGCCTCGAAAAGCAATGAACTTCCACACGGATCATTAAACACCGTTTTTGTTTCTTTTTTTGCGTCCCGTATTTGTGATCTATAGCTTGTTAAAGCTGATTTTACTTGCATTCTTTCCTCCCTCATTTTCCTTTCTGCCTCTTTCACTCCCTGTTTCACTAAACTAGTCTGCTCAGCCCATCACTAGTGTGTAGGCAATTTCTTTACCCAGATCATACGAAGGTATAGTTGGTTGTACGTTACACAACTAAAGGTAGGGCTAATGATGAGGACAAGTAGAAGACACAGACACGTTCAGGCGCTGACTCACAACTGACGTTTAGTGAAGAATCAAATGAGAATAAAGCAGAAGTGCAAGAACATATACAAAATGAGAAAGAAGACCAAAGGAGAGGAAAGAAAGCAAAAATTATTATGACTTCAAAATTATGAAAGAAGAAAAGAAGCGGGGTTCAAATTCCAATTGTACACTAATAAAAACACATAAAAACAAAAACAAATGAAAAAAAAGTGGCAAAAACCAATTGGAATAGAAACCTACTCCAATAAAGTGAAGGAAAAAAGAAGGAAGAGGACTCTAAAAATTCCGCTAGTGAAACGAAGTCTTCCAATAAAAGATTGTAAGTAGTGCAGTTCCTTCGCCGATAAGGCTACCGACGGTGCACTGATGCATGTATTCCCTTTAGCTTTTGTTCTTTGATCGCTGAATTATTTTAGTATTTTTGTTCGATGAAATAAGGGGGTACACTTGCAATCACGTACGTGTAGAGCAAAAAGTCCCGCCGGTGATGACTTTAAGAGACAGTGCATGTTCTCTCGACCTCGTGTTCACACACCGGCCAGTCTAGCCCACGTACACCTTCGCACACGGGAACAAAATCTCGTATAGTACGCCTTTAAGGCAGTTCAAAAACTTAATTATTAACATGCTTGACACCGCATTCTTTTTGTTTGTTGTGTAGAAAGTTGATTTTAGGACACAGCCGTTTCAACATGTTAGGTGCAAAAAGCACCATTTCGACATCAAACCTGTTCGCTACCCTATTCAAGTTATGTGAAACGCAATGAATGTACGGCACTGTGGCTGGCCGGCCTCTCTCCTCTTTGCTTCGCGCTTGTATTCTTTAATGCATTAACATACTTCCTGCCACTTCCGTCAAGGTGTAGACGAGGTATCGCGAACTTTGCAGTACCCGGATATGGTTAATAAAGCTCTCTCCAGCTGCGTTGTGACACAATTTATTTAACGCCGCTCTTTAGCAATTGATCACGATTACACGTTTGCCGAGTTTAGAGTGTGCCGAGTTGAATCAAAGTAGCTTTTTTGGAACTAGGTGAATAAATCCAGCTGAAATGGTTGTCCTGGAAGATCATTCCCTGGTCTAAAATTGGAGGACGTTTTTGTGGGAATTTAATGTCTAAATTTCAGTCCTTAAGAAGGTTCCACGAAAGTAGCGTGAATGTCGTGAACTACTTTGGTGTTGCTCTCTTCCGTACGATTGGTGAGAAGGACGAGGTAGTCGTCAGCGTATATAAAACTAGTTTTGTAAGATTCTAGGCAATAACCCAGTTGCATTTAGAAAAATGTCACATAACACAGGGGCAACGCTTGATCTTACACATATTTCCTTTTTTTTAACGTAGTTGTTGCCATTAAACGTGACTACGGTGGATGATAAGTAGAACTTCAAGAGCTCTACAAATGATTACACCGGACGGCCAAACTTGGTTTTAAAGGCTATTGCTCAATTTGCTTCAAGGCATTTATTTGCTGCTTCAAACAGTTGAGCCTGTGCGATGGAATAAAAGAAAATATCCAACGTCGACAGAAAGCCCAAATGTACTTTTGCCGCATTGCTTTTTATATATTTAATTACTACATCAGAATTGGGTACCAGAAAGGATCATCAAGTTGTAGAGTGGAGAGTCGACGGAAAAGAAAACGTCAAACAGCTGCCTACCAAGAACCACTTTCCGTGTCGATTGCGCAAAAAGGACACGCTTCCTTGTGGGTTTTGGCAGTGAAGAATATATATAGCAGGTCCTCTATTGCGGAAGTGATCTGTTGGCTTAATTGTGTGAAATCAAGTTTGTGACACAGTTGATGAACCTTCGCCTTCATTGGTTTCGCTTTAAACCCTGATAACTATTCGAAGTTTGAAATAGCTATTCCATGCTTCTCTGGGTAGGCCATCCTAAGAGCTACAACAAACCCACTTATTTTATCACATAGCAATAAATTTAGATTATTCATTTTCAAATGATTTGGGATATTAGCTGAATTTTCATGTTCTTGCTTTGACGATCTGCTTTCAGCAACATATCAACACAGTCGCCAATGCTGCGGACACTATCGGTTTCCTGGGCTTTCGCTGCGAACTTATGCACTACTCAAAAAGCTACTTATAATCATTTGTCTGAGAACTTCGTTAAAGTGAACTAGAGGAGGCGTAGTGGGCTCAGCGAGCGCTCACAGCTGCCGCACAACGTGTCGATGGCGCGAGAGGGTGCCGCTAAAGCATGGGCTGTAGTAGCGCATGCATCGCATAGTACTTGCTGCGCTACTGGCGTTGTCGTCGTCGTCGTCGTTGCGTCGCAGTCGATTCGGAATTGCACTTTAATCGACATAGGTGACTCAAAACACGGGGGAAAGATCTGTGGCCAGATTCACGAAGAGCTTCTTAGTTTACGACAACTTAGCTAAGAAATTCGTAAGTTAAGAACATCGTAAGAAGAGGAGAAATCGGTATTCACGAACGCGTTCTTAAGTGAGAGGAGGAAAGCGACGTTCGCGTACGGAAAAACTAGAACTTACCGGTGCTGTTGCTATGGCGACGGCGTCTTCGGCAGCACGAACAACCAATCGGAGAGCTCGGCATGGTTCGGAGCCGTTCGGAGCAAGTGGATTTTTCATAACAAACACAGGCGGCCTTCCTGCCACCGCTTGTCTGGAGTTCGTGTCCGTGCAGTGATATGTCGACGCTAACGTGAGTTAAACACGCCCGAATGCCGAGGTGGCGGGATGCGTAACCGCCGCCGTTGTTTGCTATGCACTCGATCGCTACGAAGTCAACACAACTGTCATCGTTGGTAAAAGACGGCCCGTGTCAGTCGTTTGCAAAGCGGTCGACGTAGATGGAAACAAATTGCCGCAGCGTCTTTCGCGGCCTCGGAGATGCAGGAGCGAGCCGACATTAAAAAAGATACGTTCGAACTACGAGAGTGTCAGCAAGAGCCACGTAATACCTGATCACACTCGGAGCGGACGCGCGCGTTTGATCGAAGTGCTAGCTGGATTCGCGCTGTTGGACCGCGAATTGATAAGCGTTTCGAGACCGATCCTTTACGATGGCAACTCGATGCTGACATGACACCCGGCAAAGAAAGGTTGGACCGGCATTGCGACCCACGAACTGCTATAGCGATCGACAGTGAGGTGCAGTCGGTGTCAGAATAAAAATGGAATACTAATAACAAAGTGTACAATCGGGGACCAAAGTCCCCAGGATGCGCGAGCTGCGACTGAAACGCATCGCTCTGCCATCTGCCGGCGGGTCGCCTGGTTTCGAGATCACACAAAAGCGCATGCGCGTCCTACTGTGCATGCAAACATGTGTGTTTTCCCGCTCTTCTGTGGCGGGTTGCCTAACTCGGAATCTGGCGCATTGTACCGCCTCGGAGATAGCGCTTACTGACATGGCACCTACAAAGCAAGAACTCACGGCAGCTGAACTGAGCAATAAACCCAACTGGTTATAAAGCAAGGTGCGCTGACACGGCGAAATGCGGCGCAATGCCGCAGGCGGTATCTCCAGTTTCGGATTGTGTAGCAAACGCTCGTCAGCCGCAAGCGCAATCTCAGAGGCGGTACCACGCGCCCGATTCCGAGTTAGGCTCCCCGGAGCAGAAAAGCGGGAAAACACATGTTTGCAGGCACAGTACACTCTTAAAAAAAAGGGTACTGTAGTACCCTCCTTAAGGGGGTAACCGACTTGCACACAGGGCAATCCCTTTTGGAGGTATCGTTACCCCCTGCAACGAGGGTGCAAACTTACCCCCTAGGTTAGGGTGCAACATTGCCTCCTTTTGGAGGTAACCTTAGTTCCTTTTGGTGTTAAAAGTGCATCCTTTCAGGGTCAGCCTTTACCTCCTTTAGGAGGGAATTTCAATCCTTTTGAGAGGTAAGACGACGTAATTGAGGGCGCTGCTTTTACCTCCTTTTGGAGGGAACTATGATCCACTTTGGGGTTAAATACACACGATGAGGAAAACAGCTCAGAAATCGCGGACTACGAAGAACAAACACGATAGAAAAGTGCTGTGCTGTCGTGTTTGTTCTTCGTAGTCCACGCTTTCCGAGCTGTTTTCCCCATCATGTATAACAGCAACCAAGTGGCCCAGTTCACCACCTTATTACAGGTTAAATGCACACTTGATGGAATCACTTTTACCCCCTAAAGAAAGGTACTATGGCCCTTTGTGGGTGTGATAGTACGTGCTTCAAAGGTGGGCCTTATAATAGATGAAGACGGCCTAGTTCTGAAAGTACATGACAATGTTTTATTGTGGCTGTCACAAACAAAATGGCATAAAAATCAATGGCATGACTAGACATCTTATAAACGTTCTAAGATGAAACCACTAAGCGCAATAAAGACATCTGGAACAACACTTTCGGGGCTCTAGTCGTCGCTAAAGATGATCTAGAGGCAGAATGCAACCAGGACTGCCTCAGCAGGCGACGCGGCTTCGAGGTCTCCCTCCACTGCCACATAGCTGGGCGCCTCAGGATTAATTAGGCTTGAGTTGACAGCCTCCGGGTAGACTGCACTGCCTGCCTGGAACCAAAAAAATGTGGAAATCATGTGATATGAATTTGAAACATATCATCCCAAATTTGAAGAAACTGTGAAGAAATATTAGATTTTTCTAAGACGCATTTGGAGCATTTGATGGGCCACTGATTCCAGCATTATAAAGAATCGACCATACTTACCTGACGTGACCAGTTTAACTGTTGACTAACTACCACTGACTAAAATTATCACATGGCGGGTGGTAATCGTAGATTAGTAAGCACTTTGTATTCACCGGTCATGTTTAAATTTGTCACCCCGATTTACTTAGGTGACTAACAGATCTTAGTCAAAAGGGTACAACTAGTGTAGCAGGTTAGTATATACAAGTGCTGATTGTTGGGCGAGTTGGCATTGTACGTGAAAAAACATGATTGCGCTTTAAGACAAGGACAGAGGAAGAACATACACCACAGAGCGCTACACCACATTAGCTACTCAGCACCACAGCAGATCCCTATGACCGCCAACCCTAACTGCCGAACTTAGGCAAATATGCAAATACTTTTGCCAAGTGCTCTGCCAGATGAAAATTGAATTTATGTTTTATTTAGACATGAGAAGAACAGCACACAAGGACGAAAACACAGAAAAAGAACACACCGAAAAAAACACACTCAAGCGCCTTGTGTGTCTTACTCTAATTTATTTACTCGAAGTATACCCTCAACTTTCTCTGGAAAATGAACGAACACCACACACACAAAGAAAAGATAAAAATCAAGAACCTCATTTCAAGTGCCCAAATGCGAACAAGAACATCAAAATAATATATCTGACTACGCTTACCTGCAGTTGCGTCCAAGGTAGCAGGCATCCAGTACCCTCGACGAAATCACCCTACAACGTTGACGCAGTAGGAATGAAATATATTCAATCAACTTCAAATAATGCAAACTTAGCCATCTGACTCGCCTATTGCATGATCAGCTTTTAAAAATGCCTGATGACTCGCAAAAAAAATAGGCCAAGACAATATACTTGCTAGTCTCTCTGCCGGCAATAAATTAACGACCTTATTCTGTAATATATTACTCTTAATGTTTGCGAAGCGCACGATTAATTTCTGACTGCCGAATGTTGAACTTCGGCAAATACTTAAAGTTTTTTGCCGAAGTAATTTGCCAGATTAAAATTTGAAAATTGAATTTATGTTTTATTTAGACATGAGAAGAACAGCACACAAGCACGGAAACACAAAAAATAACACCGAAAAAGACATACTCAATTGCCTTGTGTGTCTTACTCTAATTTATTTACTCGAAGTATACACTCAATTTTTTCTCGGAAATGAACAAACAGCACACACACAAAATCAACATAAAAATCAAGAGCCCCATTTCCAGTGCAAAAAATGGGAACAAGAAATTCAAAATAGAATATCGCACTACGCTTACCTGCAGTAAACAGTGTTAAGAACTGTCACGAGATGCGTCCAAGGTAGCAAGCATCCAGTACCCTCGACGAAATCACCCTGCAACGTTGCCGCAGGATGAAAGAAATATATTCAATCAACTTCAAATAATGCAAACTTGAGCCATATCTAACTCGCCTACTGAATGATTACTTTAAAAAAAACCTGATCACACGCAAAAAAAAAGAAAAAGCCAAGACAACAGTATAATTGCTAGTCTCTCTGCCGGCAACAACTTAATGAATTTATTCCGTAATATACTACTTTTAATGTTTGCGAAGCGCATGAATAATTTCTAACTGCCGAATGTCGAACTTCGGCAAATATGTAAATATTCTTGCCAAAGTAATTCGCCACATTAAAATTGAATGTATGTCTTATTTAGACATGATAAGAACAGCACACAAGGACGAAAACACAAAAAAAGAACACCGAAAAAGACACAGTCAAGCGCCTTGTGTGTCTTGCTCTAATTCATTTACTCGAAGTATACCCTCAATTTTCTCTCGGAAATCTAATTACATTTACTCGAAGTATACCCTCAATTTTCTCTCGGAAATGAACGAACAGCACACACACAAAATCAACATAAAAATCAAGAGCCCCATTTCCAGTGCAAAAAATGGGAACAAGAAAATCAAAATAAAATATCGGAATCCGCTTACCTGCAGTAAGCAGTGTTAAGAACTGTCACGAGATGAGTCCAAGGTAGCAGGCATCCAGTACCCTCGACGAAATCACCCTGCAACGTTGCCGCAGGACGAAAGAAATATATTCAATCAACTTCAAATAATGCAAACTTGAGTTATATCTATAACACGCCTACTGAATGATCAGAGTTTTAGAAATGCCTGATCACACGCAAAGAAAATGCCAAGACAATATAATTGCTAGCCTCGCTGCCTGTAACAACTTCATGACCTTATTCCGTAATATACTACTATTAATGTTGTGCGAAGCGCACGAATAATTAACTCAGACATTTATTTTCGGTATTTCAAGGTAACGTGACATTTGACCAAACTATTTATTAAACCTCGTTAAATTAAAAAAAAAAAAAAAAAACGTTGATATTAAAAATCAGCGTTTAACCCTGTCTTTTCGAAATATCAACGACGTTGAGAATAAATCGCGCCGGTTGGCCGGTGCCGCCAATGAATGCCTGCGGAAAAGAAAAAAAAAAACACCTTATGAAAATTTTAAATATTTGATCAGATCCCCAATTTAACGTCCGACGCGACACGCCAACGGCCCCAAAACAGAAAACCTCATACCCCCTCACGCCTTAAACGTAGGCGACCCCCCATTCAAAAGGCGCCTTCGCCCGGCCGCCCCGCTCGCCGAACCGCCGCTTTCCCACTTCCTCCACCCGCACACACATACACCGGGAAAAGCTGCTGGCTACGCCACTGGTTAGCGTATGTCAACCTTCTAAATATGCGCTAGTGCAAGCGACAGTCATTCCTGTTCTTGCTCTTTATGAACTTCGATGGTCTAAACCGTGTCTGCGTTCGCGCCACATACTCATTTTATCGAACGCTCGACGCCTTCACTGCGTGCCAACATGTCCGCCAACCCTTTGTCTAAGGAAGACGGGGGTCGCCTTCCCGGGCGGTCATAACTGACGCCAACTGCCGACCGCGCACAATAATTTCCTTACCTGCATAAGGTGCACACAACTTGGATCTTCGACTGAAGTCAATGCAGCTCTCTCGGTGACCTCGTAAGAAGAGACTGAGCCGAGCAGAACAATAAAGAACGTTCCTGCGCTGGGACGCCTCCGACGAACATTTGAGAAGGAAGACGGTTATGCCGACACGACCAGCCGCGTCGGTGGGGAAAGCTTCGACGCTCCCGGGCGGCCGAGCAGGCGCTCGGCCGCCCGGGAGCGCGAAGAATCACGTGCCATACGAGGAGACCAATTAGCGAACTCGTTTGCGCCTTTCCACAGCCAATCGCAGCGCCTAGGCATTGGCCGTGCAAAACCGGTGCACCCTCTGGGAGGTACTTTGTGCCTCCTCGGTGCCCCTTCGCGGCGAACTTCACCTGGTAGCACCGCATTCTTAGTGTCTGCTGCGTCTGAGGAGGTAATCAAGCGGGGCGCTTTACCCCTGGCCGGGAGGAGGGTGGTAAAGGCGGTTTGTTACCTCCTTTTGGTCCCCTTTTTTCTAAGAGTGTAGGACGCGCATGCGCTTTTGTGTGATCTCGAAACCAGGCGACCCGCCAGCAGATGGCAGAGCGATTAGTTTCAGTCGCAGCTCGCGCGTCCTGGGGACTCTTGTCCCCGACTGTACATACCGTGTTGCGGAGGTGATCCATACGGCGTTTATTTGAGCTCTATATCACACAAAACAAAGATATAGAATCGATGAGAGCCCCTTTTCGACGACAGCGTTCGTCACCGCTGCCTCGGAAAACAAGGAGATGACAAGAGGAAGAGATTGACCTCTTAATCTAAAATTGAGGTCAGCGATCAAACTACATCATACGGGAAGGGTCCACAAGGGTCGCGCGGGCATATTCCATTCAGCACGCCAGCCGGTCGTGGGCAGATGGTCTTGGCCAAGGACCGTCAGAGCACCGCTGCGCCGTCGGAGTGCCTGCTAGGCCTATCTGCCGAGCTCGCTTGTGGTCGGGGTCGGTGGAATCAAAGCCCTTGGAGCTTTTCCCGGGTGTTCGTGGATCCATCGTTCTTGTTCGTCGTGGTCTGTTTCAAGTACTTTTTACTTTTTTCTTGCTGCTTGAAGTCGGGACGCGTGAGAAGAGCACGTGAAAAAATAAACGTCCGTTGGTCGCTGCGACAAGTAACTGAGCGACGCTGTCGGCTCATGCTGATTTGATCGTAAGAAGTGCGTAAGACAGCTTCGGAGCTGTCGTAGGATTTCGTCGTAACCTGCGCAAAACTTACGAAAATTTCGTTTCGTGAATACGAATTTGTTAAGTTTTGTCTTACGCACATTTTTGGCGTAAGATCGTTTCGTGAATCTGGCCTCTGAACTGGAAGCCAGCTCGCGCTGCCAAACTGCCAAGCCAAACCTGCTCACCGAAAGCCCTCAGACCGATTGGGTCCTCTTCCCCAGGGGTGGCCAGGCTGACCCGGCCTATGAGCCGCGAACAAAACCAAAAAACTTGTAAGAGCCGCGGGGGGGGGTGTCAACTCGGGCTTCCGCGACCTTCAACAAGAAACGATAGGGAGCATCCTTTATCTAAAGGGGACAACTATCAGCGGCGAGTGACACAGGCCGCGTAACTGAACATATTCCTCGATCCCAAGCCAAAGTGCATGCATGGTTTGACAGTCCCTGTCCTTGATGCCTTTCCCCCTAGGGTCCGGCAAACTCCCTCGAACTATGAAAGAAACAGAATCTGTGGAAACATACGAGTGAAAAGCGGTTCGACTGTAGGGTGGTTTCATTTGAAATCGAACACGCTTGTCGGGGTGGGTCTTTCAATTTTTATTTAAGAAATATATGTGAATGCCCCATTTCTGAAAAGAACAAAACCGCTTTTCAAATTTTTTTTTAAAAAATATTTTGTTTCACAAAAAAATATTGAGTGGAGCAGGGTGAAAATTTGTTTTTTACTCCGTGATTTTTCTACCCAGTTATGTACGCTGGTATGAATACGGAAAGCATACAAAACTCACAGTAATTTTTTGTGCTCTTGTATGTTATTTCTACTATTTTTTAGTTCAAAGGAAAAAACTTTTGTGTTATTGTTTATTGAGGTAAAAATGCCAAACGTCGTCTCTTTGACAATCCGGTGACATTTTCAGAGCCTCGTAACTCATGAATTATTATATTTGTCGCTTACCAAATAATATGCGGGTGTAGTCCTATACATGGACTATCGACGGGCATAAGTTCAGTTTATTTTATCTTCACGAAATTTTTTATATGAAATTTGAAATATCGTCAAAAATGAGATTAACCGATATTTTGAGCCCACTTTATCGAAAAAGGTCATTTTTTTATTTCGTTCAGTTTTTTTTATTATTGCTGCCGATCGTATGAGATTTCAATTGGCTCGATGCGATTTCCCCCTTTTTTATTGTTGTATTTTCTCTAGAAGCGATCGAATTCGCACCCACGCTCTCGGAACGGCCAAACGCAGTTTCTGCAGGTCGGTTTCACTGCAAAGACTATACTGCTTATTTTTGTTTAAAAATGCAGCGGGTAAATTTATTTCGATTGAGAACACTCGTGCTTGGCTACATATTGTATTTTCTTAATTTTGTAATGATGGCAACTGACATTCCTTAGTCCGATCGTTAGCGGTGCAGCGGATGTTCCATTATCCGACTGTCTAAAGCCAGGGCACAAACGGCGGAGAAAACGGAACGAGCTCTTCATGTAACCAGACCGGGGTCATATATCTGTTTGTGCTATACACAGCTTGTGAGGCACGTACAACACGCCCGGCCCTTCGCGCTATTGAGGAGTTTCAGCGACGGTGTCACCGCCCTGGCGGCCGGTCGCCGAAAGAGAAAAGAGGGGATAGGTTCGCTGGGCGTTGGCTTTGTGTAAATGCGTTGGCCGCGAACGTAGGGTTATAAACATCGGCAGCAAGAATATTACGCGGCTCTAGTGTTCCGGTACGAGCAACAGAGGTGACTCGATCTGCTACGACTAGCTACGACCACCCGCCGCTGCGATGACGGCGATGCAGGCGTCGAAGGAGCGCAACCTGTGTGTACTACGCAGTCAGTCGCCGTCGCCCGACGGAGATCGTCTGGCATTCGGGGCTTTCCGCCCCGGGTTCTTCGTTTGTACTTGGACCCGAGTATTATTTCCTGTGCTTGTGTGCGTGTGCTCAGTGGCTGGATATGGACCTCATAGAGCAGTCCTTCAGACTCAACAGCGACTCGAAGTTGACGGCGGAGGGGCTTGCAGCAACGCTTTTGGTTGATGCACGGGTGTGACGACTACACGGATAAATTTTAAGATTGCCGCTAGCAAGGTAGGCCATAGTCGCTTTATGTTGACACGATTTTAAGTGTAAGTACTCCGTGAAAAGGCGAATCTATCGCGTTTCTGATTCACCTTTGTTTTTGTCGTTGTTTTTATCACGCACGACCGACTACTAAGCAAATGCTTCTGTACCGATCACGGAGTGAATGTCTTCGGCCTTACATTGCGGAACGCCCAATAAAAAGTCACGTTCGTTCAGCGAGAAAACTTCCCTTCGAGTGACCTTTTTTGATTGATAATTTCTCCCGTATCTAGGTGCATTAATCAACACGATAAATTAGGTTTGCTTTCCTAGTCAGACATTTTGCTGCCTCATGCGGCACTAATGCTTGGCACGATGTATGCCACTGGTGGTATTGTGAATCGGTTTACTTCCAAAGCTAAAAGTGTTACAGGTGGGACCATTCAGTTTGCTAAAAATGTGCTGATATGGGAATTTCGTTGCATAACTAGCGTTTTACGTTTAGAGATTGATAAGAAACATGCTCATGTGATGATGCATGCCTACAGCATAAGCTTTGCAGATCCAGAATGGGTGTGCTATAGGCTACAGCCTCGAGGTTTTTAATGGACCAAATTGGTGATTACATGGCAATAAATATTGTGGTGGAAAATTGCCCATGGACTCGGTGAGTTTTGATCGTGACTATTGGTGTGCTGTTGGCAAATTAGGTAATGGCACACCTTTTCCCTGACCATTTGGCTTCAAGGAGCATTGCATCTAGATGTGCTTAAATATGTTTATTTCAATGTTCAGTTGACCCCTCTGCATTACAAGAAGGCAGAGCAGTGAATATACAATGCATCAGAACAGGCACCAGTGTCCAGGAGTATAGTCCGCAGAAGCCAATTTGAGCCTAATTTTTTTTTGTTTTGTTTAGATAGTTTTAATTTGGTGTATAATCCGCAGGGCCTGATTTCCGCGCCCAGTGCATAGTCCGCCAAACTGGTGCATTGTGTATTCGTGTTTTTTTTGCTGGGTGGAATTTTCTTCAGAAGCTCTTCGGCGAATGCTGTTGAGCCTGAATAACTGCTCTTGAGGCCCATATCCAGCCACTGAGCGCGCGCACAAGCACAGAAAATAACACTCGGTGCCAAGTACAAACGAAGCACCTGGGGGGCGGAAAGCCGTGAATGCCAAACGAACAGCGTCGGGTGACGGCGACTGACGGCGTTGCGCCCCTTCGACGCCTGCATCGCTGCGGTGGGTGGTCGTAGCTAGTCGTAGCGAGATGATCTTCACTTCAAGCAAGAATCTTGCCATACCATAGTCAAGATATGTGTGCAAGTGTTCGACGACATGGGTTCTCTCACACTGGTGCAGGCCTCGCAATATATGGTGTTGCGAACTCTTCGGTTGTGTATGAAAACCTATTTTTGCCTTAATAATAGATATTTTCAAAAGGACACGCGTCTTCTGCTGATACATATCTTCCAATTTAAAATGCAGAGGCAAAAAGAAAATCAACTGTGTACATCTACCACTTAGCATAAGCACCTTTTGCCATTCATTCTTGAGCACACTCAAATATCAGCTTCGGTTGCTCTTGTTTTAGAATCTTTGCCCTGTTTCGTAAAAAGGAAAAAGTTAAAAGAGCTTTACCTTTGTTCTCCTTCTGGCATTTAATACAGACTTGTTTGTCAGCAGATATCACCGTGGCACACACAACTCGAACGACCGATGAGACTATTGCTATTGCAATGAAGCTTTCCACAAGAGCCAAAAGAAGGCTTGTAGGGGTGCACCACACACATCGAAATGAGATTGGCGCTTCCGGGGCTTGTTTACATTATGCGTAAAAACAGGACGATCGGCGACCAGCTGATCGCAATATAACACCAAGGGTACCGATGTTTCGATACATAGAACGCAGGATAAAGACCTCACTCGTCCCTTGTATGCTGTAGGTGTCATACTTTCCATGCAACGGCTTATTAGCACAATTAACTAGAACAACCGAAGAGTTTGCAACACCGTTTAATGCGAGGCCTGAATGGTTACATCATCTAAGCAACGTCAACGAAAATGTTTGTAGCCACAGACCGATAAGTTTAGGTTTAGATAAATTACGCGTCATAGTTTTAACGCGCGAACATTGTTGATATGTACACATCGCGACACTGTTAGCGCGAACACGACATCGGCGCATTTTCGCATTTTACATCTAAATAGTATTAGCGAACACGAAATTGTATCGCTTACATTATAGAACTCAATTAGCTCTTTCCGTAGCAATAACAACTTGGATGACATCCCATGGTTTCAAAGAGAAAAACTGGAAAAACCGGCGATCGCTCGTTCGCGCCAACAGTGTCGCGCTCTGTACCTTTCTTTGGACCCGCGTACATTCGGTTCAACTTGAGGACAGCTACACCAGCGTGAGAGCTCACGTCGAACACTGGCAGACATATCTCGACTATGGCAAGATTTCGTGCCTTCGACTGGCTTGAACACTTCATTTGTAACATCACGGTAGGTCTTGCTTGAAGCGATGATCGTCTCGCACACAGAGAACGACACGCTTTGTTTAATTTAGACGCTACCGGTCTACGAGCGTCGCAAATCTATCCCCCTCTTTTCCGCCATGTTGGATCGATCGGAGCGCCCCCTATATTCGCTGAAACTCCTCAATAGGCCCATTTCCGTTACACCCAGGAAGCATCCGGCACGGGCCGCCCATCCATGATGTGTCTTGTCGCGTGCGATCAAATAACCGTGTAATTGTCTGTTCTTTATTGTCAGTGTGTATATCAGAAATATGGAATATCACATGCCCTTCTTTAAGAAGGAAAAGCTGTTTACAGAAAAAAAAAAAGTGGGGAGACCGGACTGAGTTTACATGAAGCGAAGACATTTTTTTACAGAACGCAAACACCAATTGGCGATAAATATTCACTTTTATTAATTAACGCTAATATATTTTGGATGCATTTGTAAAAAAAATATGTTGCTGTGCATTAAATAGTCCAGTTCACGAGCAACGCAATATTGGAACTTTTTGACAATGGCGTCGGCTTGCCTCGGAAGAGACGATCAAGCGCGGGGGGGGGGGGGGGGGGGGGGAGTTGAACTTTGTACCGCAGCGGTCGGATGCAGCGGAGAAGTTCGACAGCGAGGTAAGTCGAGACGGACAGAACGAAAGCTGGAGCCAAGGCGAGTGAGCGGTGAACCCGAGACGGTACGGCCCTTCTGTTTGAACGATTATGTGCAGTTAAAGATAAAAGTGATGGGTTTTGTTCAAGACTGATCGATATCTCTGAATGCCAAGAAGCAACGATTCCCACACGCACAGAAGGCAGCGAAAGCAGTGATTTAATGTCTCTGTAGACTTTTAGTTTCTCCACTTTGCCGAACCGAGCTTTATGCAAAGATGGTACAGCCTTCGGGAATATGAAACAACGATTTGACGATTTTATTTTAGGTGGCTACGGTAGATTTGCTTTGGCTAGGCACACATTGCTTTGGTTTGGGAATAAATAAAGGTTTGTTCTATTTTCTACTTCAAAATAAAGCGCGTCCGGCCAAGGCGGACTTGGCACTGCTGCATAAACAGCATCGGCGAATGTGTCTTTCATATTGCCGGAGACTGTACATTTCGTGCTGATGTCACCATAGGTACCTGGCCTGGCTCGCGAACTGTGCCACCACACATGCAAGGAGCGTAATCCTGTGCGAGCACCAACTGAGCCCCCCCCCCCCCCCCTCCCCCCCTTCTTCTTTTTAGTGCTTCCTCAATGGATCGATTTCTTTCTCCTGTAAGTCGAAAAGCACAACGCTTCTTGTCATTGTTTTAATTTTTTTTCAACGAAGTTCATTGACGTACGTATCAAGGAGACGTCCTGCGAAGGAAAATTGTGTACTGTGGCGAGGTGCTTCAAGCCTTACAACCTGTGTACAGTCTTGTACACGGTACTAAAAAAACGTAATCGATTACAATTACTATAACTCTTGGCTAAAAAGTATTCGATTAGATTACTTGATTACTCGACAGCAAAAGTAATTGGACGTGACTTTAAGAAGTAACCGTTACTTTTCCGATTACTTTATTGCGAGAAGACTTACATCCTTAGCGCTCATAACAATGAACTACTTCCAACCTCGAAACCTTGCTTGTCACAAAGACCACGTATGGGAAATATGGGATCTTGACATGTATTTGAACTGGCTTTGTAGTATTTTGCATGCGCTTTAGACATTCTTCGGTTCTGGTTCTCCTATGGGCTGCGAGTAGGTACCGTAAGCAGGATTGTTTTTTTTTTTTTATTTCTTTGTGTGTGTGCGTGAGGGGGCTAGTTTGAAAATTTAATTTTTGTCATCTTAGAAAAAAAGGTGTGTTCGGGGGGGGGGGGGGGGGGGGGGTGGTCCCGTGGAAAAATAGTAACCGTTAGAAGTAATTTTTTACTTCAAAAAGTAATCAGATTACTCTTGTGATTACTGCCTCATAATCAACTGATTACAAATATACCCAAAAAGTAATCGATTACAATTAATTTGATTACTTGTAATGCGTACGGTACAAGTCTGCCTGTGTATAGCACAAACAGATATATGACCCCGGTCTGCCTACATGAAGAGCTCGTTCCGTTTTCTCCGCCCTTCCTGGCTTTAGACATCCGATAATGGAACATCCGCTGCACCCCTATCAGACTAAGGAATGTCAGTTTCCATCATTAAAAAATTAAAAAATACAATTTGTAGCCAAGCACGAGCGTTCTCAATCGAAATGAATTTACCCGCTGCATTTGAACACAAAAATAAGCAGTATAGTCTTTGCAGTGAAGCCGACCTACGGAATCTGCGTTTGGCCGTTCAGAGAAAGTGGGAGCGATTTCGATTTCTTCTAGAGAAGATACAACAAAAAAGGGGGAAATCGCATTAAGCCAATTGAAAGTTCATACGATCAGCAGCAATAATAAAAAAAAAGACTGAACGACATAAAAAATGGCCTTTTTCGATAAAGTGGGTTCAAAATATCGGTTAATTTCGTTTTCGATGAAATTTCAAATTTTATATAAAACATTCCGTAAAAATAAAATAAACTAAACTTATGGCCATCGATAGCCCATGTATAGGACTACACCCGCATAGTATTTGGTAAGCGACAAATATAATAATTCATGAGTTAAAAGGCTCTGAAAATGTCACCGAATTGTCAAAGAGACGATGTTTGGCATTTTTTACCTCAATAAACAAAATGCATTTTTTTAACTAAAAAAATAGTATAAATTACATACAAGAGCACAAAAAATTACTGTGGGTTTTGTATGCTTTCCGTATTCATACCAGCGTACAGAACTGGGTAGAAAAAATCACGGAGTAAAACAGTGATTTTCACCCTGCTCCACTAAATATTTTTTTTTGTGAAACAAAATATTTTTTTTTTAAGTTCTGAAAAGCGGTTTTGTTCTTTCCGGAGATGTGGCAATTACATATATTTTTTAAATACAAATCGAAAGACCCACCCCGACAAGCGTGTTCGATTTCAAATGAAACCACCCTGTAAGTATGGGGGCACAAGGCTGCCAAACCGCAAGCTGTTCTTTATTCTGTAATCCTTGGGAAACGCGGAAAGTGCGGAAGGGGAGGCGGGGGGGGGGGGGGGGGGGGGGGGGGTCCCCTTACGAGGGATCCGCGAGCCGCGCTTGGAACAGCAAAGAACCGCCTGCGGCTCGCGAGCCGCGTTTTGGCCACCCCTGCTCTACCCCATGCTACTGCGGCGCCGGTGCGTACATGCGGGACTTTTCCGCGCTCATCGCTTCACAGCTATGCATTGTGCGGGTCAGTGCCTGATCTCACTACCCCTACTCTAGTTCACTGTAACTTAGTTTCAGCAGCGTGCTTTTTAGAGGCCTCTTCTTTCTTTTTTCTTCTTTCATTTTATTGGAATAGGTTTTCATTCCAATTTGTATTGTCGCTTTTTTCTCTCTATTTATTTTTATTTTTCAAGTGTTTAATTCAATTCAATTCAATTTTTATTTCCAAATCAAGTAATACAAAATAAAGAGCTGGCCCACAAAAGCAGCATTCTGCTTGTATGTGGGGCCAGGCGACCAGATAGAATACATGTTGTTACAAAAAACAAAAAGAAAACACTCCGCAGCACAAAAAGAAGAAACAAAAATGAAAGGAACACAAAGTTAGCAACACAAATCAATACAAAAAGGAACACCTTAGAGCATTAAAAATAGGTGCTTATAGCCAAGTCTACTCACGCAACCATCAAATAAAAGTACAAAATATCTCCAACGGTCAGGCTACGATCTACAGCTCAAATGCTTGTGTAAATATATTATATTAGTGTAAATCATTCATTTTCAACCCCGTTTCTTTTCTTCCTTTAATTGTTCCTTTCTCTTTTTTTTCTTTGGGCTTCTTTCTCATTTCCTATATCTCCTTGCACGTCTGTTTTAACTTCTCTTGATTCCTCTCTAGACGTCAGCTGTGAATCAGCGCTTGTCCGTGTCCCTGTCTTCTAGATGTCCTGGTCTTAACAATTCTCTTATTTGTGTAGTGTATGCATTTATTTGTCCGCTTGCGGATTTGATTTGTCCATTTTGTGCCTTAAACGGTTCGTGTACAGATACTTTAATACTTTTCATGTCCACCGGGTATCATCATTTTCAGTTACCCTTTCTTCAAATTTATATTTAATAATTGCGTCTCTGCTCTCACACGACGACCCGCCCGTGCCTCCCTGAATTCCTTCATTTGGTGTGTTTCCTTGCACTCCCAGTGCTTACCTGCACAAGCTGCTTTGTCGAAATGCCAATCCTGATTGAACCTCTTATATCATGCACAGCACCCCATTGCCAAAAGAAAGTTTCGGCACCACCACTCCTTTTTATATACCCACGACCATTTCGTATCTACTCTAATTCTATAGTGCCTTGAGTTTCATGATAGGTAAATTTATTTTGCTTTTTCGAATTAGTTTTTTTTCGTGTTCCACTAGGTATTTTCTTCCCTCATTGAGCCATACTCCCAGACGTTTGTATTGAAATTAATAGGAGAGCGTGCTGATTGAACATATTAAAAATTATTTGAACACAAGTATGGACAAAGGACAAAAAGTGAGAAACACGACCGACAGTCAATTATCGCGGATATTTCCCATGAGTACTATATTGTCTACATACATTAGTGCTGAGATTACTTGTAATATATTTCTCCCTCCCACATAATTCACATCGTCTATTTCACTCTTGCATTTTTCGAAGTTCCCTGTTTTTTTCATGAAACACATTTACTCCAAACTTCTCACCACTAAAACTGAGTCCCAAGCATTCCCCTCCTTTTGCATACCGTATTTACTCGAATCTAACGTGCCCTTGATTGTAACGCGCACCCATTTTTCGAAGTCAGAAAAAAAAAAAACGCGATGACCTCGATTGTTACGCGCACCAGATTGGGAACCCAGAGATCCTGGGTTCCCACCCCCAGGGTCCCCACCCCTGTCCGTTTCGATCTGGATTAGCATCGTACCGGCGTGCGGTCGAGTACCACTATTGCGTGGTATACGCTAAAGACCCCAGGTTAGCGGTTGTACGGCACTGACAAAATTTCTCATCTACAGCGAGTGACTCGTCGCATCTTTGAAATGGCTGACCAACTACACGCTGTCTAAATATCCCCAGAACCCTAATTAATTCCTGGGAAAATACTAAAAAACATTTCCAATTGAGGCAGTCTCCGTCGTCTCGTTGGGGCCCAGGTACCAAATTGTCTTCAATATGCCCTGCTTTGCAGCCGTTATCACAACGCAGTAAGGCCCAGAAAAACTGGCACTTGACCCCGGGATTTCTTTTCTCACGAAAACAAGATCATCAACCTTTAGGTTTAGTATCGCGGCGTTGTGTCTTTCATAAAATTTTTGCTTCATGTTTCCCCTGTACTTTTGTTTCGCGGCGTCTGTTTTGTGTATTTCTGTGGGTCGCAATTTCTCTGTTAACCTCAGCTTATGATCGGCCCATAGAAAGAGAACTTTCCCAGTAGCCGCAAAGATCGGGGTACATCCCAGGCCCTTAATTTCGTGTACGATCTGTTGTGGTGATTGATACACAGCTGCTTTGAGACAGCACTTCCTGCCTCCTGGAAAATCTGGGTACATTTTTATGTATTGCTTAATGTCCCGAATCGCTCCTTCAGCGAGACCATTGGCTGCTGCAAGATGATATGGTGCAGAAAACTTAGGTGAAATACCTCGCTGTCTTGCCCATTTTTCGAGCTTCCTGCTTCTGAAGGCTGGTCTATTGTCGGATGTGATTATCTTGACGTTCTTGAACATTTCTGCGTTGAGTACAGCTCTGACGCTGTTCGCATCTTCTTTTTCAGCTCGTTTGGCTACCATTATTGTGCATTCATCAGTAAAGATAAGAAACGCTTGCGTCTGTTTTACTCCTTTGCTTCTCTTTTTCAACTCTGCGAAGTCCAAGTGTTCAACCCCAAATGGTTCCTTTGAGTACTCCGAAGTTGTCATTTCGTCTGTAGCTTGCTTGAACTTTGCCTTCTTAAGTTGACATTCGTGATAAGACTGAATGTATTTGATTGTGTCCTGCTTCATGTTTGGCCAGGTGAACCTCTTGGTGAGTTTTTTGTAGGTTCGCCAAAAGCCATCGTGTCCACCGGATTCTGGGTTGTCATGATACTCTTGTAAACATGTAGGGATCATTGATGGAGGTACTTGGAACTTGCCCTCTTCAAAGAATATTTGTTCAGATCCCTCCCACAGCTTTGCTCGGTTTACAGTTCCTTGACTTCCGTCACTTAGCGTGAATCAGCATTGGCGTCCGTCAGCAATGAACTAGGGTGCTGTATAATGTCAAACAGGAACTGCTAAATCTCATTGACCCACTTCGCAAGTCGGCCTTTTGGCTGTGTCGTGTTAAGAAAGTGAGTAAGGGCTTGGCGGTCTGTGAACAACTTGAATGAAGCCCCTTCCAGATACGAGCGTAAAGAATGGACAGTCTTCAGAACTGCCATTGGCTCTTTTTCTGTGGTCGTATAATTCAAGTATGATTTGTTGAACGTATAGCTGTGGTAGCCCAGAACCCGAAGCTGCTTGTGAATGCGCTGCTTTGCGTCTCGTTGGTAAGGCCCGGCTCCTGTCCCATAAGAGAGGCGTCCGTGTTTAGTTCGAATGGGAGTGTAAATTCTGGTAAAGATAAAATAGGGTATGTGGAGATAACTTGAATCATACCTCGGCACGCTCTCCCACACTCTTCCGTCCAATCGAAGATCACATACTTCTGCGTGAGCCTAGTGAGGCATTTTGTCTTCAGAGCGAAGTCTTTAATAAATGTTCTGAAGTGTCCTGCCAGACCGAGGAACACTCGGTGAGAGTGTGCGTCAGACGGCTTAACAAGCTGAAAAATTCTTGCCACAGACGCTTCTTTTGTGTTTTTTGTAGAGCCGTTAAAATCTCTACCAAAAAAAACTACCTGGGTCTGGAAGAACTTGCTCTTCTTGAAATTAACCTTCAGTTTTGCGGAGCTAAGTGCTGACAACACTTATAATAAGTGTTGCCGGTGCTCCTTCTTTTTTTTTGGAGTGGACAGCGATGTCATCGATGTACACGCTGAAAAAATTCCCCATGTACGAATTCAGGACCTGGTTCATTATCTTCTGAAACCACGCAGGGGAATTCTTCCAGCCACATGGGAGGCCGATATACTCATACAGGTCAAAGGGTGTTGTGAACGCTGTATACATCTTGGTTTCTTATTGTAAGGGCACCAGCCAAATTTCCTTGCACAAGCCAATCTGCGAAAAGTATCGGCAACCTCCTGTTTCATCTATGGGGGCTGCGATTCCTGGCATTGGGAAAGGGATTAGATCAGTATGCTTGTTCAAAGCACGGTAGTCCGTGCAGAGCCTGAAACTCCCGTCCTCCTTGGGTGCAATGGTAATAAGTGACGCAAACGGAGACACCGGAGGCCTGATGATGTCTCTGGTCATGTTATAGGGCTTTTTACGCACCACTGTCTTGTCACTGATGCTGAAGGACACCATGAATTCGGGGTAGCTGGTGGGTAGCTGCCAATGCCGAACCATTCAGGGTATAACTTAGAAATTTCTTCAGCTGCAGTAAAAAGCTTTGGCGGCGAAGTACCTAGGGGACTGCTGGCCAAACATTTGTGGTCAGCCGTCTTTTCGACTGTGACTTTATCCTCCCAGTAGATGTTTATTTTAGCCATATCATGTCTGGCCGTGAGAGTAGGAAGTAATAATCCACTCCACCAATCACCAGAGCAACAGCTTCAATATTTTGACCGTCTAAGTTAAAGGTGACAGTTGTCCATTCCTCATAAAGGTTTTTCTTGCCGTCATAACTTTGAACTTGAATTGTTTTTCCTGAGTAGGTTTTCAACACGTCTGTTTTTGTTTTGTTGATGATCGATATTGAGGTGCCGCTATCAAGAAGTACACGTGTCTTACGCCCATCAATATCAACGGTGATATGTAAGAGGCTCGAAGATAAGTACACAGTCTCATTCGGCATCTTCGGGTGAGACTGACGACCTTCCTTTATTCGTTTTTGTTTCTTGTACTGAACCTCGCGGCCGCTCCTCGGCGTCCGTGAAGCGGACCGCCTGGTTCTGGCTAGAGTTGTAACTTGGCTGTTCCCATGAATGCCTTGCTGACGCATATCATTTGGTATTGTACGCCGAGTTACAGCGTTATGATGACGATTTCTATCTATGGCATGGCTGGAGCTTGGTGTCATGGGCGCGACAGCTCCAGGTGGAAAACTTCTGTCGATGGGGTTAGTGGAGATTGTGATGTCTTGCACGCTGTGAAGCAAGTCTTCCACGGATTTGAGATTTCGAGCTTGTACTTGTTTTTTTGGATTTCACGTGGAAGTCCATGAAGTAATAATGATATATTGACGACTCTGGCAGGTGGAGTTCGGCAAGTTGATGGAGCTTTCTCTTCTCAAAAAAATGTTCGAGGATCAGACCTGTCTTGTACTTGTAGAAGATAGCTTGATCCGATCTGTCTACGGGATTCCTCTTAAAACTGGTGAGAAAACTTGCCTTCCAATCATTCCAGCTTGCTTCTGGGTGGTCCACTAGGCGAAGTTCAAACCAATTCTTTGCGACGGCCGTCAAAAAAAAAAAGGCGCATTTTCTTGATGCGGTCCTTCTCCGAGTTCCAGAAGTTCTTCTTGGAAGCATACTCATAGAAGTAAATTCATCCTTCCGGACTGTATGAATATCCGTCAAACATGTCTGGCGTCGCTGTTGCGAATCTAGGTATCTCCTTTTCTTTCATGAAAGATACGTTGGCCTGCATCAGCTCATTTTGCTGGGTTATCTGCTGTTGCTGTAGCTGCAGGTCTTGTAGCATCATTGCCGTGCTCGAGGTAGATATCGAAGTCTCTTCCGATAATCTCCGACATGGTTGAAGTACCATTTCTTCGGAAAATGACAGTTGAAGGTTTACCTTCACGAATCTTGAGCTGAGAAGTTCCGTGGTTGACTTCTGTGCCCTCTGTGTGACCAACTTAACCAACTGTGGTGTACTGATATGTTGAGGAAGATCTGTCGTGACATTATCTTGAACATTGTAATACCCCTGTTCCACGAACACCCTTAACCGTGGTTAAATCAGCTTTAACTGCTGTTACGTGGCACCACGGTGTAACAGTGGGTGATTAGCACAAAGAGGAGACAGGCATGATTGCTGACACGTCTCGACGTCCGAGCCGTAGGTCGACGTTCCATTTATTAGCACGTGCTGCCTGGTGCCTGCGCACCTGCAGACGATGATGTTGCTAGCCAATTGCCGATACATCCCCCTTTTTTTGTCTTGAGAAAAAAAAAAGACACAAAGTGCACACAATACAAAAACCACACACACGCTCAATATATCATAGATTTACGCAGTCCTTCGTCTGCTGCGAGTCAGTCACACTACTTGCTGAAAGTCCTCGTCATATGTCAAGCGCTGTGGTGGGCAGACTTGTCGGGACGACCGCCTGAGCGAAGGTGACGATGGTGGCGATGTTGAATTCTGACTGGTGGTGCTACTCGTACTGTTTCCTTGAGCCGCCTGCTCCGCTGGTGTGGATAAACTATTAGTGCCCCTGTGTCCCGGCGTGGAAGGTGGCACACCTTCGTCGGCCGTGTCATACCTATCGAAGTGGAACTCATCGAGAAAGCTTGGCGCCTCTTCTGTCTTCAAAAGGTGTTGGCGGTTCCTGCGCATTTCTCCTCCCTGATCTGTGAGAATTCGATATGACCGCGGGCCTTCGCCTCCCACAACTTGCGCTTTTCTATCCCAGGCTTTGTCCCCTCTGACTCTTTAACACTGTCGCCTTCTTTTAACGGGGCGAGTTGGTGTCCGCGATTTAGGTTCTGGGTGTGCGTGCGTACGGAACGTGCTGGAGGAGTCGCAAAGTCTGGTAGAAGAGTACGGGGCCTGCGGCCCATCAGTAGCTCTGCTGGAGCTGTTCCACACTCGAGCGGCGTCGCACGGTAGTTCAAAGGACCAAGCCAAAAGTCATCGCCGGAGTGTTCGCATTTTTTTAGGAGCCTCTTGACAACCTGAACGCCTTTCTCGGCGAGGCCGTTGGATCTGGGGAAGTATGGACTGGAGGTCACATGAACGAAATCGAATCGTGCAGCGAAATCTGAAAAGTCCCGCGCCGCGAACTGTGGTCCACCATCCGTGCATACTTCAATGGGTATTCTATGTCTAGAGAAAATGCTTTCCATGGTGCTGATGACCGTTCTTGACTTCGTGTCCTGCAGTTCCGCAACTTCCGGAAAATTTTAATAAGAGTCATAGATGACCAGGGCTGCCTAGGCGTCTCCCGGAGCAACAGCGGTTCATCGGGATCACGATATGTAAAGTGTTTGCAGGTGGAGCACTTGCTGATCCACGCAGTTATGTCTGCGGTCATTCCTGGCCAGAACATTAATTGTCTTGCGCGAGATTGACATTTTCCCAGTCCTAGGTGCCCGCAATGCACGCGCTGTAACATCTCCAGTCTTAAGCTTCGTGGTATGACTACTTTGGAGCCCTTGAGTAGTACACCATCAATGACGGAGAGCTCCGACCGGAACGGCTTAAACTTGCCTTGCAGTGGCGCCTTTCTCATCAGGCCATAGATGACGACTTGGAGTTCACTGTCTTGTGCTGTTTCTTTGACAAGACGTGCTTTGGTCTTGTCACTCACTAGGGTGGACAGAACACCTGTTGCGTGGACGTCGACATCATCAGTAGTTGAAGCGCTGCTCCCGGTCCTTATGCGAGACAGTGCATCCGCCAGTATCAGTTGCTTGCCTGGGACGAACTGTAACGTAAATTCGTACCGCATTAGACGCAAAAATAGTCTCTAGAGCCGTGGTGGCATATCACCAATAGCTTTTTGTGCAATAGCTAGTAACGGGCGGTGGTCTGTTTCGATCGTGATGGATTGGCCATACACAAAGTCGTGGAATTTTTCGCATCCGAATAGTATGCCTAGATTTTCCTTTTCAATCTGTGAATACCTGCCCTCACTGTCTGTCAGCACCCGTGACGCGTAGCCTACTGGACGCCATTCTTTTCCGTGCTGTTGAAACAGAGCAGCTCCTAGAGCACCTTTTGATGCATCCGTTGACAGTTTAATTGGCTTTGAGGAATCAAAAATGGCTAGAACTGGACCTTCGGTTAACATTTGCTGAAGTGAACACCACTCACGCGTGTGGACATCGCTCCATTCGAATAGTGAGTCTGCCTTAATCAAGTCTCTAAGCATGGCTGTCTTTGATGACAAATTAGGAAGGAACTTGCCGAAGTAGTTTACGGCTCCTAACAGGCGTTGGACCTCCTTTTTGGAGGTCGGCAGTGGCATCTCGCGAAGACATTGCACTAGCTCGGGGTCCGGCTTGATTCCGCTCCGGCTGATCTTGTCCCCTAAGTACCGTATCTCGTCTACTCCAAACGTGCATTTCTCAGCGTTTAGAGTGATACCACTTAACTGGACTACCCTCAATGCTGCTCTTAGCCGCAAATCATGTTCTTCGCGTGAAGTTCCCCAAACCAGAACGTCGTCAATGTAAACTCTGAAGCCTGGAAGATCATCAAATATTTGGCTCATGGTTTTCTGAAAAACTCCAGGCGCTGAAGCGATGCCGAAAGGAAGCCTTAAATAACGATAGCGGCCAAAGGGGGTTGCGAACGTGCATATCTGGGATGTGTAATTGTCAAGCGGGATTTGATGAAACCCGTTGTTGGCATCTAGCTTGCTGAAATATTTTGCGTCAGCTAGCTCTGCTTCAATGTACTCCCTTCGCGGCAACTGAAAATGTTCCCTTTTCAAGGCGGCATTTACGTGCTTAGGATCCATACAAACACGAATCTTCCCCGGTTTCTTTCTAACCACAACCAAAGGGCTCACCAATCGGTCGGCTCCTGAACTTTCGCGATGATGCCGCCTGCAACCATCCTGTCGAGCTCTGCTTTCAAGGGGCCTCGGAGAGCATGAGGGACACGTCGGGCCGGTATTACTACCGGTTGTGCATCTTCTTTGAGCACCATCCTGTATTCAGTCTTGTTTTTTTTTTTTTCCAAGCCCCTTGAACAAACCCGGGAATTCGGATGTCAATTGCTGCTCCAGGTCACTCTTGTTTTCTATGGAATCAACTCTGTTGACCAATCCAAATTTCCCGCAGGCCTCAAGGCCAAGAAGGGCTTGCCTTCCTTTCTTCATTATAAAGAAGTTCAACCGACCCCTTTGTCCGTGTATCTGAACGTCGAGACACACTTTTTCCATGTAATCAAGCATCGCTCCGCCGTAGGACCGCAGGGTTGTGGAACTCGGCTCGAGCGGCGTTGACAGACGAAGTCTTTTGTACATAGACAGGGGCAGCAAATTTGCTTGTGCTCCAGTGTCGACCTTCAGACGGGCTTCGTGATTGCCTATCTTCGCGGTGACCATCCAGTCGCGCTTTTCTTTTCCTCTTTCTCCGTTGACTGACAGAATGTCAAAATCGTCGGTGTCCGCGCAAGAACCCGTTGTTTGGTTGATCACCTCGTCCACGGACTTTTTTGCGCTATTGCAGACTTTAGCGAAGTGGTTCTTTTTGCCGCATTTCTTGCATGCCTTACCAAATGCTGAGCACAAGCGGGGCTCGTGAACATAGCTGCAATACTTGCATTTCTTTCTGCGAGCTACGGGGTCAACGGTTTCTTCCACGTGCTCGAATGTCTTGTTTTGGCGCTCCGAGATTTCTGCGGATTTGCTGAAATCTACAGCCTTACTCAGGGTGAGGTCTTTTTCACGCAGGAGTCTTTCCCGCAGTTTCTTGCTGGCGGTGCCGTAAACAATCTGGTCGCGCAGCATCGATTCCGACAAGTCCCCGAAGTTGCAAGTCCTTGCCTTGAGCTGCAGGTCACGGAAGAAGAGCTCGAAGGATTCCCCAGGCTCCTGCACTCTGGTCCTGAATACGTATCGCTAGTAGGTCTCGTTGACCCTCGGGAGACAGTAGTCCTCGAACTGCTGCACTAGCACATCGTAGTCTTCTTTTTCGTCGGCTGTCAACTGGAACGTATTGAACACGTCAATCGCTTCCTGCCCGGCTACATGGAGGAAAATCGCAGCCTTCTGCTGCTTCATTCTCGGTTCCTTAGTCGCTGTAGCTATGAAGTACAGTTCCATTCTTTGCTTGAAGCGTTTCCAGTTCTCGGCCGTATCTTCCGATAGCCGGAGTCCTTCTGGTGGCTTCAGCTCAGCCATGCCAAATCTCGCGTTTCGCTTACCTCAAAGCGGAAGATTGTCGAGCCACTTCTGACACCATATAACAGTGGGTGATTAGCACAAAGAGGAGAGAGGCATGATTGCTGACACGTCTCGACGTCTGAGCCGTAGGTCGACGTTCCATTTATTAGCACGTGCTGCCTGGTGCCTGCGCACCTGCAGACGATGATGTTGCTAGCCAATTGCCGATACACTATACGTTTGGACAGCTATTTCAGAAGAAGTGAAGAGCGCGCGTGCACTGCTTCGATGGGTGCTCAAGATGCTCAAGCGCACGTTCGCCCATAGCTTTGACTGCATAGCCGCAGAATGTTGTCCGCAAGTATTGTGCGCTAACTGTGGCTTAGCGTAACTGCAGTTAAGTGCGCCCGTGTAAGAAGGGTATAACTCGAAAATACAATTTCTTTAGTAGAACTTGGATGTGTGTTGAAGGTTACCCTCATTTTGCTGATTCTGTCGGCTGCACCAAATTTGTAGTGGTCGACAAGTTATTGCCACAAGGGGAAGCGAATCAGACCCGTTTATCCTATCTTACTTCTTCTTTCTTCTTCCCGCCTGTCCAGATCGTCGTCGTCTTCTTTCATTACCAGGCTCACTTCAATTATTATTATTATAATTGTTATTATTAATATCATGTTTATTATTATCGTAAACCAACGAGTGGCTGACGGCGCGTCGCTTTGTAGCGGTGGCGCTGCTGTCGGCACGCGACATGCCGATCCGTTTCATTTCAGCGGAATCTGCTCTTTGCGCACGTGCAGTGTCCCCACCTGATATTTGCACACGCTGACCTGCTTGCAATCAGCGTGATGATCTTTCGGAACGCTATAGGCAACCTGCGATGATGTTTGGTTTGCCGCTGTCTAGCGACTGAAGCACGAAACATTGGGTACGCCTGGGAATGGCAGCTGCATTGTTCAAACGTTAGCTATTACTCTGGTGTCGTTGCTTAGACTAGTGTCTGAAGCAGGAAATACTGGGTAGGCCAGAAAGCCGTGATCGCATAGCATGACAGCATACGGCAGAAGCTGCGGCCCTGGCGGGCCAATCGAAAGGTGACTATGTATCACCGGAGTTCACTTTTACATCGAGGAAGTGTCAGGTTGATTAAGGTAGAAGTTTGGGCTAGTTGGTAAGACATGATAAAAACAAAACAGCGCAAAGACAAGGACGAAGTAGAAGGAACAACAGGACACAGCGCTGTCCTGTTGTGTCAGGCTTTTCGCTGCGCCATGCTCCGATACGTATGCATTGCACTCTTTTACGTCGCGCATATCGAAGCTTTTGGCACACAATGTGGGGCCTATCGTTCACTCTTTTGTCAAGTTACAGCGAGACAGGGTATAACCGTAGGCTCTTACTCTGCTGGCGCCACCTGGCTTTTGCCGGCTGGCTATAAACCGATAAGCACTCTGCACCTGCGCAGGTGACAAAGTTAGACGACGTGATCCTGGCCACGGGCTACCAGTTCAAGTTCCCCATGCTCTCCGAGGACGTGATGCCGCCCGTGGTGGACAACGAGGTCCAACTCTACAAGTACGTGTTCCCGCCGGGCCTCAAGCACCCGACCCTGGCCGTCATCGGACTCGTGCAGCCCCTCGGCGCCGTCTTCCCCATCGCCGAAATGCAGGTGCGTGCTCGGACGCATCCTTACCGGATAAAGGACATGTTTCTAACGCAAAGTGCGTTAGTATACGGCTTGGTTGCGTGAGTAAAGCGACACATTACGCACGACCGACACACGAATGAAGGTTATATAGGCAATATAGCCCCATATGCGTATCATTATGTCAACAACTTTTGCACTTTTTTCTATAGTGCGGTTGACTATGATTGATTTCAACCAGGGACGGGGGCTGACTGAGTAATATTTTTACAGGTTGAAGTGAAATTAAAAGAGGAAAACAACGTCTCTAATTCAGCTCATACTTTTATTCATTCACCCTCCTTCCGAATCCCTGAGAAAGGCTCACTGGAGAAAACCTCGCCTACTTTTGTGCGGGTTCGGAGACAATCTCACCAGTCTTTTGACAGACTCGGAGGAAAGCTCACCTCAAATTAAATTTTTATTTAAAGTGGGCGTTAGCATTAGTAGTGCCACCAATATTTTAGGTGCTCTCATTTAGGCGTCACACTATGCAACACCGCGCGTGGCAATTTTTTTCGCATTTTACTTAAAGAAGAGCCAAACATTTATCGCGTAAGTTTATGTCCCGAAAGAGTAATTTTAAGCGCAGTAGTAGTTTTTTATGAAAAACACTAACATGCAAGAACAAAAAACATCCCTCGTTGATGTTGACAGTGTCTCACTTCACATCAGGTCGCTCTGTTTTAGGCGAAATAGGAAAAAAAATAGGATTAACGAGTATTTTTCTCAAATTTAAGTAGTTCAATCGATTTAAGTCGGATTAATTTGATTTAAGATAAGCTGTATAGCTAGAAAGTATGGACCATTTATCATTCTATGCATTTTCTAAACATGGAAGATTGTTTTATTAATTCTTTCGATCAGTGAAAACAATGCGGAAAAACATTTGCTGCAATTTTAACAATTTTGTTTATGAAAACACCGCCATACTAGTACAATAACCGCTTAGAGTTTTGTGTGCGCGTTTTTTTTTTAGTGAAAAGCTGTATTGGCTTTTTTTTTTTCTCGAGATTTGATTTTTTTTGCAATACGACAATACTTTCCCAGTTTTTGTTTCTATCTCTCGTGCTCTGATTTGATTAGAAAAATATCGGACGTAATGAAGAACGAAGTCAATGGTAGAAATAAAGCTCAACTTATTGACTTGCTGCGAAGGCCACTGCTTTTTCTTCGTGTTCAGTCTGATATAAATTTTTATCGTGTGATGATTCTTTGATTTAAGTGAACATATGCACATACTGAATCTTCAAATGATAAGCCAGCGGTTATAAATAAATAAATAAATATATATATATATATATATATATATATATATATATATATATATATATATATATATATATATATATATATATATATGGTGGCGGGAGGCCGAAGGCGTGGGTATAACTGGGAAGAAAAAAACCCTTGGTGAAAACAGCAACAACGGACGATTTAATCTTCGACGTTTCGGCCGGAGTCCGGCCTTCGTCAGGAAGAACTTTTACACATGAACGCGGGTGGTATACCACCCGCGTTCCACCCGCGTTCATGTGTAAAAGTTCTTCCTGACGAAGGGCGGACTCCGGCCGAAACGTCGAAGATTAAATCGTCCGTTGTTGCTGTTTTCACCAAGGGTTTTTTTTCTTCCCAGTTATATATATATATATATATATATATATATATATATATATATATATATATATATATATATATATATATATATATATATATATATATATATACAGGATGTTTTCTTTTAAGCTTAACAGAATTTTTTTTAAAAAAACCATGAGAGCTAGATTAATGCGGTCTGTGCAGGTGAGTTATACGGCCAGGGGGACATATTATAGGAGGCTAATCGTAACAATCAGTCGGCTAATTAGTTAAAATTCGTTAATGAACTTTTTAATTAATGAAAATAGACATATAGTTCCAATTAGAAACTTGCTCAGCGTCATCGAAAACAACTAAATCAGTAATTTTCAGAAAGACTTTGAGCGCGTGAGAAGCGTAGTAGTGCGCTAAAGTTAGCACTCATGGAGCACGTACAAAGCTAGCGGTTGCGATAAGGTGCCCGCGCAATTTTTCCGTCGCTTATCTAGCCCCAGCCTTGTACCTGCTCCACGAGCGGTAAATTTCGTGCACTACTACGCTTCTCACACGTTCAAAGTCTTTCTGAAAATTACTGATTTAGTGGTTTTCGATGACGCTGAGCAAGTTTCTAATTGGAACTATATGTATATTTTTATTAATTAAAAAGTTAATTAACAAATTTTAACTAATTAGCCGACTGATCGTTACGATTAGTCCCCTATACTATGTCCCCCTGGCCTTATAACTCACCTGCGCAGACCGCATTAACCTAGCTTTCATGTTTTTCTTTTTTTTTAAATTCTGTTAAGCTTAAAAAAAACACCCTGTATATATATATTATATATATATATATATATATTTATATATATGGAAATTATTTTGTGGGAAAGTTTTGATTTAGATCATTCTAGTAAAATCGGTCTGATTGAAATCTTGATTTAAATGGCGATTTAAGGCGTCTTGCTGTTTATTTGCCACCTTGGCTGCTTAGCCCCCATTCCGCTTTTATGTCAGACCACTTCGCGTGAGTGTTCCCGTATTTAATTCTGACGTAGCCGGGATAGAGGAAATCAGACCTTTTTTTATTTTTTGTTCGAATGAGGCAAGAGTCGAAGCCACTGTTTATGGTGAAATGTGGAGATATGGAAATGCGGCGTCGGTATACTTCAGAAAAGGTAATTTTATAAATTAATATTCTGAAACTACTCAAGCTGCAGCCTCTGCACTGGCTATATTTCCCCCGTTATTTTATTTTTTAATTAACGCTCTATTAGATGTTTTATTAATTAGCCTGACGTTGTTACATTATGTTTTTATAATTTAAAAATAAATGCTACATGTGAAGTGTTGAATATCCGATTGCTCGTAAGGCATCCGAGCATCCTTCAGTTAAGTGAACGGAATTCACTTGGGTTAACGCTCGATTCTTGGAATTGTGGGTGAGCCTTTCTCCGCATCCTTAAAAAGGCCGGTGAGCTTATCTCCACATCGGACAGTTTGGCGGTGAGCTTTCCTCCGGTGAGCTTATCGTCGGTGAGCCTTTTTTTGGTGCGCTTTTCTCCGCCGACCCTCCCTTACATACAGAAGTGCAACCACCATAGAACCACAGATCATCCTGTTTTCAAAGTCGCGCGCACAACCCTCACCCACATCCCTAACCAAACTAAATGAAAGCCCCTAAAAAGCACAGCCACCTTTCGGTTTAGACAAAAATACTTCTAGGCTGATTGAGGTCACAAAAATGCGATGCTTTTGAACTACGACACACACACATTGATGCCTTTGGTTTGGACGAAAAGCTTCTGAACTCCCATCTAAAAACTGACCGCATCTCCACGTGGTGAATGATGTTGATTGGGGCGAAGCTCTGGTGGTGCTTGTCTGCGTAGACGCTGAGCCGCAGCATGCCGACCCTTTCGTTCGTTTTCATCCATGTCAGAAAGAGAACGTGCTGTATGGAACGTGGTTATAAACGCATTCGAGCATTTGACCGCAGCGCCCTCTCGTCTATAAACTTTGAGCCAATGCATGCAAAGTTTAACGCGATTATATACGCATTTGACCGCAGCGCCCTCTCCTGTATAGACGTTGAGCGGCTACATGCAACCTCTCATCCATGACATCCCCAGCTCTTGAGTTACTACCACATCTCAAAGCCCCCTACTCGTCCCGCAGCCGTGACCGAGTGGATGAGGCGATGGACTAGAAATCCATTGGGGTCTCTCCACACAGGTTCGAATCCCGTCGACTGCGGAAACATTTTTTTCTTTTCATCATTTTTTGTTTTGTTTTTTGCATCATTTTTTTTTTGCCCTACACGAGCACGTGAGCTCACGAGCATGAGCACGAGCACCGGACGCCGGACGGACATGGCTAGACCACTGATCTCTATTTTAGTAGGCTGGATCGCGGATCGGGAGCCCGTCGGTGCCGCCACCGGCGGCCATTGCTTGACACCAGGCAATACACGCAGGTCTATGGGAGAAACGCACAAAAGTAAGAATATTGAAGCATGTACGCTGTGCTCTGCGGCGAGTATTTCATGGTGCGCTGCGATCCTTATGTCGGATGTTTGGAAATCAAATCGGTATTTGTCAAACGTTCGAACGCCGATTAAAAAACTCAAACGTACCGGAGCACCTACGGCTGAGCTGGCAAGCTTGCTCTCGTAGTGGAGTAAACAAAGGAACTTGCCGTCAATGAGACCGTTTTCAAGGAAGCCCAGAAGTTAATGAATGACAAAGAAGTTCCATCTCGACAGCGGCTTTCCGGGAGTGAGCGAATTCCGCGTGGCAGAGCCTTCGAGCTTGTCGTCTGCTAAACCCAACTCAACAAAACCACCACCGACTCCGCGGTAACTCTAGGTTACTCTCGGCCCATTGAGCTGCACTACAGCGGAGTCACTCTCGACCACAAAATATTTATTTATAAGAACTGCGAGGGCTGTCAGTTTTAATGTTTGAACGCAAGCTATTTGACGGGCTTATCTAAAAGCATCTAAAAGTTTCAGTGCCGACAACAGCTTAGAAACGTGGGAAACGGCCCTTTTTCTCGTTCTTCCATGCATGCATTGGCTGGTGTCAATCAATGGCCGCCGCTGGCGACACTCGGCCTCAGCTGCCGAGGCCGCGGTCCGCGATCCAGCCTACTACAATAGAGATTAGTGGGCTAGACCCTAAGGAGCTTCACCCCTAAAAGTCAAACACAAGAAAAAATAATTTGAACCGTGACACACAGCCAAGGTTGTACCTTCGACGCATCACTCCACACAATGACCTTTACAAGACAGTATTGACTCACAAATGAATGATGAACCTAACTTTTTAGTTCTCCGACAAAGAATGAAGGCGGTCGACCAACAAAAAAAACCATCCAACCCAACTATAAAAAAAAACATTGATTGATATGGGACGCACGAAGCTGCACGTTTGATTCAAACCTGCACCCCGACTTCACAGGACTATCAAAAGAACAACCAAAACATTGCGGCGAAACGAGAGTTCCAAAAAATCTTTTTGAAGTACTACCAGGTGTCAAGGAGGTCTAACTGAGGCAGTTTCCTCTCGTTTTTATCATGTTATCTGTTCATGTTATCTACCTCTTGGTATACTATTTCAATTCCCGACCAGCGCAGCACTACAATTATCGCATTCGTCCACGTGTTTGTATAATTCCGAATCTGCATCATTATTCTTTACGCTTCTTTCGTATTCCGTTAACCTGTCATTGATACACGTTGAAGTTTGCCCAACGTATTTAAAGACACAAGTCAAAGGTATATCGAAGGCCACTAATACCTTTTTCAAATTCGCGCCAAAGTCGTGGCTCAAAACTGTTTTTTGTTTTGTGTGTGTGAACTTTTGAGATAGGAGTTTCGAAGCTTTTCGTCTAAACCAAAGGTATCGCTGTTTCTGTGTCGTGGTTCAAAAACGTTGTTTTTGTTTTTAGCCCAAGCAAATCTAGAAGGTTTTTGTCTAAACCAAAAGGTGGTTGTGCCCTGTAGGTGGTTTCACTTAGATTGTTTTTTTTATGCGAGTGAGGGTTGTGAGCGTGACCTTGAAAAGCAGGGAGTTCCGTTGTTCTGCGGTGGTGGTAGTTCAGTATATCAGGAGGGTGGTTGAATAAAATTATCAACTGAGTTACAAACGTCGTCTGTTCCTGTTACTTTCTATTCTACTTATGACATTCTGGCTCACCGCATGTCCGGAGAAACCCAGGACACCCGACGTTGCACCATGAGCCTCCAACATTCATTCTCTCTCCGGCACACATAATCCAGAGGCGTGATGTGGAAACAGCAACTCCTGCGCCAATAGACACCAAACTGAACACTGCCGCTTCTGCTGTAAATGTTTTGTTTTTGTTTATCTCATTTGGTGTTGTATCATTGGATACCTTTTTCAAGACTACAAATTGCCGAAATTCGATTTGGTGTCGTCTTTGATTAGCTCACCATCTTACTACACGAACATACGAACCTCGTGACAACGACCTTTGCCGACGCCACTTAAGAGCCTGGTTAACAAGAAGAAAGAAGCGGTGGCTCTCACTCGCTCGCATGGTGCGTACACTGTGAAAAATAACTGTGTAAAAAAACAGAAAAAGCTTGGCAAGTTTCTTGCCACAAATTTTCTGTCTTCGTTTGTTTCCCTGTTTTCATACTTTCCGTTAAAATCATAGCATTTCCTGTTCTTGGCTTTTCTGTAAAACGAATAGTCTTTCTGTTGTCAAATTTTGCGAAAAACCGGTTGCTGTTAAAACAAAGAGTGTCTGTTCTGGAACTTTGTAAAAAGATCGGCTTTCTGTAGTCGATTATGTTGAAAACACCGGCTTTTGTTAAAAGAAGGATTGTCTGTTTTGGAACTTTGTAAAAAAATCGACCCTCTGTTGGGCGAATTCTGTGGAAAAATAATTTCTGTTAAAAGAATGGTTTTCTGTTCTGGGACTCTGTAAAAAGATCGACTCTCTATTTTTGAATGTTGTGAAAAAACAGTTTTTCTTAAAGAAAAAAACAGCGTTTCTGTTCTACAGCTTTGTAAAAAGACAACTTAAAAAATTTGTAACAAGAAAATTAGTTTTCATTAAAAATATGTAACAGAATTTACATAATAAAAATAACTGTCCCAGAGCATCGAAAAAAAAATCTGTTAAGCCCGACTTTTATTAAAGCCTCATAAGCAACAGCCGACACAGACGAAACGCGAGTGCGTGCAGCATTAATGCAAAGCGAAGTTTGGTAGGCTTGCAATCAGTCATGCTTCGTTCACGGAGCACACTAAGCTCAGGAACGAACCTCGAGTGATTCAAGCCTGCCAAAGATAACATCGTGTGAATGCTGGACGTTTGTCAGAGTCGGCTGTTGCTGTCTGTCTCCTTTGCGGGACTAGTACATAAGAAACATGTACAGCAGAAAGTGAGAGGTAGAACATAGATTTAGTCAATACCATCAGATTATCGCATATACTTATTCATTACCATCCGATTATCGCCACATTCTTAATAAACATTTACACTTGTTTTAACAAGGCCTCCATTATTATTCAGTCTTTCTCTATTGCTGAGTAAGACGCTGATTTCCAGTCCAATAAAAGTCCTTGCTTCGACTAAGCAGATTGGGGTGTAGTTCCATATCATCAACATCCAGAAAGTGGCACCTTCCGAGTGTATTGGTCAACTACCTTTTGTTTCGCCTACAGACTCGGACTACGTTTCTCGGAAGACAAGCCGACACTGCACATGAGTCTCCAAAGTAGGAGTAAATACCTTTACAGGGGCGGAATTGAGTCTTACTTTGCAATGTGAATATGAAGACAGTTTGAATAGTTATAGAAAAATTACTAAGTGCCTGTGAGGAACATGGCAATAATTTGTTTGATTAATAAATACGCTATACTTTGCGACAAGGCATTTCGGGACCTTATAGTTTCCTACCTGCTTTTATACACTGTTATCGCACCCCGCTTACAGAATACTGAATACAGTTGCCCGATTTGTATAAAGCTGTGAAGGAAACATGCTTTCAAAATTGGCTCATCAACCAACGGTTTGCAAGCTTCAAAAGCTCGCAGGCCAGCAGTTTTTTTTAGAGGTCCTCTTAATTAACCGAAATTCAAATTAAGTGTATTGTTTCTCAGATCAACTTGGAAACTTTTTTTTTCCGCGGAACAGAAATGTCAGTAGATCAAATATTCAACATCAACTGAAATAAACCACTGATCATTTTGGGAACACGCCATATTTACACCTTCTCCACCATCCTGGACTTATTAATGCCTGGATGTTTGCTATCAAAGAAGTCGTCAAAGTTGTTAAAGAAAGAAAACATGAGATATTGCAATGTTTGTAAATAACCACTTTATTTATTGCATTTGCCACGCTTGGGCTCTGACCAGATGACATCTCTTCAACATACTATTGGAAACTGCATTTTATTTCTTAACTTTGAGACGCTTGGGACTGACCAAATGGAATTTATTGAACATACCTACTTCGACTCTTAACTCTGCTTCCTCGGGCTCTTAACGATGAAATTTCCTTAATATATACCGGGTATTCTTTCTATGGAGAAATATATTGAAGGGAACTTGCACTAGCGCACTCTTGAAAGTGCCTTTAGCTTACTTAACTTGGCGGCCACTAGGAACAAGATATGTTTTATTAACCTTTTTGTTAGAAAAATAAGCATATAATTACAATTAGAAACTTGATGAGCATCGTCAGAAACCACTAAATAATTCAAATTTAGAGACTGGGAGCATATGTATTGTCTCTCTGGCTCCTGCAAATGTGTCGCGACCTCCATGTTTTTCCGTCTCATCATCCACATTTTCGCTCTGTAAGCGTTGTGCCTGCATTAAAAGTGGCAACTTTTGTGAAATACCACTTCGTATGTGCTTCCAATCTTTCTAAAATTAACTTATTTAGTGATTTCTGATTATGCCCAGCAAGTCTCTAACTGGAACTGATTAATATTATTTTATGCAGAACTGTTTGAAAACTTAATTATTCTAAGCACTACGTGTCTCATTAAATAGTTCCTTTGACTATGACAAATATGGTGCCAACCCTATTTTTGTGAGATGCATAGTTTTTACATTAAATGGCTGTCAAAACAATGCACGTGCCCCCAACATTTATGCACAGTTTCGGTGGGTTTTGACCATGGCCAGCAAGTTTCTAATTGAAAGAATATGGCTCCGTTTACTAATTAGTGGTTAATTAAAATATCTGTTAATTAGCCACCTACTTGCACAAGCAACCTTGTTTGTAGTGCCCACCATCGAGTAAGCAAAGTGCAAAATGAAGTTACTCAATGAAACTTCTTGTTTTGAAAATTTGGTGCAGCTAAAAGCAAACACCCAGTGTAGGGTGGCCTAAATAGTGGTAGGCTGTAAATTGGTCCCTAAAATTAGCTTCTGCACACAGCTAGATCAAATTTGAACCAAACATGTATAGCAAAGTATAGCTCCATTTCTGTCAAAAACAACACTATTCCTCTAAATTTCTATGGCGGGCAACAACACAGACAACCAAGTCGCATCGACTATGCGATTGCTCTATTCGAGCCGCGCCCGTTGCGAAACAAGTCCTCCATTCTATGTGAAATGCGAGTACTCATTTCGCATCGGGCTCTAACCGCTCACTGCGACTTGGTCGCCTGCATCAGTGGCCATTATAGAGGCTACAAGAATTCTTGTCCTTATTTCTCACAGAAATGGATCTACGCTTTTGAAGTCACAAGATAATGTGCACCACTAGAGCACACCTGTGGTGAAAATTTTGAGCTGGCTACATACAGAAGCCAATTTTACCGGTGCAATTGACATCCTACCGCGCTGTTTATGCCGCCCTATACACCATTGGACACATATGATTCCTTCTCTTTGCCTTGCTTGGGCTTTAAGATGACATTTCCGGAACATACCTTTTTATTTAAATCGGGGAAGTTTTAGGAATGCTTCCGCTTAAAAGGCATACTCCTCCAGGGACGGCATCAGCTTGGCAACTGCGGATGACGCACAGTGTTACTTCTTCCTTTTAACAATCTTGGTGCCTCTCGGTGGGTTGATGCTTGCAATACCCCTGAAATCAAACAAACATATATTTTTACTATAGCATTCTTTCCAATGAAACCTATATTAATTAAAAATACAGTAAGGTTATGCAATGATGGCCAAAACGTTCCTACAAGAACTATGCGTTGCTTAGGAAAAATATGGATGCGATGTTGGTGAGTGCCAACGACCAATTTGGCAGATGCCCATCATATGGATAATCATGTGCCTAATAGACTCATTTCAAATAAGGGCGCCAAAGTGTTGTGAACCAGAAATTTGGGTTGCCGCCATGTTTAGAATGTTTGAACTGCCGGCGGGAATCATGCGCATCGCCACATTTTAAGTCAATATTTTGGGAAACGTGCGCCTGGTCGCCTAATAAGGTACACAAGAACACCGAAGACAAGAGGCAGGACCAAACGGAACAACAATTAATAACTTAACACCAAAGGACAAAAAACGAAACACAAATAATCAAAATTGCCCGCAAGGTTCTCCAAGTTCGTTCCAATGCCAAGGTTCAGCTGCCTCCCTGTCTTTCTTTTTAATTCGCTTTAAGAACTAAAGAAACGTTTGGCCAATTACGGCCCTCATTTTTTATATTATATTGGATTAAACCTGTTATACCGTCAGGTGGTGCAGGTAGAGATAAACAGTTTATTTCCTTTTTTTAGCTCTCACTTAAAAATTAAGTGATTGAGTTATCTGGAACCAAGCTTTAAAAAACAGAGCATTAGAGGCGAATGGAACCAACTCTATAGCAGATGTCTTGCCAGAGGCAAATATCCTTTTTTATTGTGCCTAATTAGATAATTACGACTAATTAGCTAGTTTTTTTTAATATTTAAAGGCAAAGGCGTCGATTGGAAAGTTGTAGAGAGCCTAAAGAAACACCCAATGGCATGAGTTTGCAATGTGGTGCACACTGAGTGCTTTTTTTATCCTGCCCTAAAATACCACCCGCTCGCAGCGCACGCGTGCGCTGCGATTAGGGGAGTGCATTGTCATGTGGTATTTCTTTGCATTTCGTGGGCGTTTTTTGAAGGCTGGAAAAAAGAACCAGGCAATGTGTACCATGTTGCAAGCACTTACATTGAGTGCTCCTTAAAGCTCTCTACAAGTTTCCAATTGACACCTGTGCCCATAAATCAATATTTAATTAATTAGTTTCAATGAATTAGTTAATCAGGCTCAACAAAAAACACTCTCTTTTGCAAGATGCCTGCTAACAACATACAATTGGTTTCAATCGCTCAGAGTGATTCGTTTCTGCTTAAAACTTGCTTGAGAATTAAAACAGTGTAAACGTAAATGAAAACAAAACCCTGCTCCCGAACTTGCCAAGCAATAGATTGTTTAATGTGTGCCAAGGAAAATACATTTTATGTAAGAAAAGGGATTTCTCTAAATGAATCTTATGTTCTTAAAGGAATACTGAACCGAAATTTGGATTTCGCAAAATAAGGCCACAGAAGAGTTGAACGGGACGCTATGAACTCCAAAACATCAGTCATACATCGATATCTCAAACGAATGGCCGTACTTTTGAAAAAGAAGGGCGCGAGGAAGAGAGGTCTCTGACGTCACTGTCCTCCGGGAGAATTTGAGAATGAGGGGAAGCGGCCTCGCTTCTCTCCTCCTCGCCTCGGTTCACCAGCTCGACGGGATGAAGCGAGGGAGAGAGGGAATGGAAATCGTGACGTGCCTTGTGTCGTCGGCCTCGTCGGCCGTGTTCAATCGCAAACTTCTTTTCCAAAAATACGGCGATCCTTTGGAGATATCGCTGTAGGAGTGATGTTTTTGGGTTTTGCAGCGTCCCGCCTATCTATCCAGCCCTGTTTTGTGAGCTCGAAATTTCAGTTCAGTATCTCTTTAACAAAAATGCTGGCTAGAGGAGCATGGTAATTGTTGTAATCAGCCATGCTTACATTTGAATTAACACTTATGTTACTTTTATTATAAGGTTTTTGTACCAACTGTTTGTCCCCATAATCATTTTATGTTTCACGTATATCAGTAGAAAAAAAAAGGTAAGTTCTGTCAGTCAATCAACTTATTGAGCCTTCAAAGAGGTGGTCTTGTCGGGCACTTTAGCACCACTTGGAGTGTTTCATCCTGTTTCGCTAGTTTCAGACAACTAACCTGTTTCATATTTCACAGATGTGCAATCTAAAAGTACATGTCAGTTTTTCCCTCCCCCTTTCCTCTTTTGACTGTATATTAGTTGTCATTCTCTTGAAAATAAACTCAGCTGCAGTGGAGACTCTATACTGTGATTTTTGTTTCTTATCATCCTAGCATCACAGTGTAATCTAGAATGTGGACAGTGAGAGCATGGGGCCTCGTGAAGCTGAAGTGCTGATGGTGACGCTGGCACTGACTTTAAAATATTTTACTATTAACTTTGACGTGCAAGTGTTCTTTGGCACGTTTCTCAGGAATATTGAATGACAGCTTAGAGCATAGAGGTACAAAAGATATAGCTTCTCTGGCGGAGTGCTTAATACTGAGAATAAAAACAATGTAGTGTCCGCGATATTCCCTGCCCTCAGAAAATAATAACTCTTGCCCGAGTCATACAGTAATTATGGATCAGGGGATGACACAAAAGAGAGCAGGCTGCTGTAGATATATTCACAGGAAGCGGAAGCCATGCATTTTCTGGGCATGTAAAGGGTCTCTCCCTTTCACCATGTGTTGCTGAAATGCCCTTCATTCCAGTTGATAAAGTCATATACAAATGAGACCACTCTCTTCCATTGATGAGTATAATGAGCATGGTGAGATGGGTTTGTGTATGTGTGTGTGTGGGGTGGGGGGGGGGGGCACATTGCAATATTTTAGGGCTCTTGGGATTGAAAAATGTGCTCACTTCTGGTTTACACTATGACATTTTCGAACCAACTAGCCCGATTAAAAATGACATAGTTCATCTCATTGTTTTCAATAACAGCAAACATAATTTCTCCTACGACATGTAAGGGGTGAGACTTTCATCACAGAATGATTAACATTGCTCATAAAACTGTCTTAAAAACTGATCACATTTGTGCGACAAAAGTTTCCTTTGTGCACTATACCGTTGTGAACATGAAATTCACAGCTTTGTGGCCCCTAAGAAGTAATTTGTGTAGTTAGAATGATCACAATAGAATTCTATATATATTTCTGCGTATCTTCCTCATGTTTCATTACTGTTACCAACTCGCTCGTTTTGTACTTAATCACAATGAAAAAAAGGAAAACCTTAGCCTGAGGTCTTGGCATGCAAAATCAATGAATTGTAAGAAATCAGCAGGCACTGGTGGTCTTCTAATGGCAGCTATGTTTTGTGTAAAGGATGCAGCTTTCATTAGACAAGCAGATCAAATTTAAACTCAAAAGGTGGATACACTTACAAAGTATTCAATTGCGAAGAGTTTTTGCAGGCAAATCCTTTTTGTGGATGCAAAATTTGGCTTGTGTCATCCTTCATATGGAGCCTCTTTACGTCAGGAGCTATTTTTTCCACGTTGTCGATGTGGCTAGCGCTTGTCTTCAAAGCAGACGCCGATGCTCTTGACTGCCAAAAGCAAAATCAACAAAATAAGTAACTCTTGTTCAACATTGCACATTAACAAGGGTCAGCCCTAGAAACAACAAAAATAACACACACTTCAGCTTTAACCTAGCTATACTATATGCCCAAGATTTTTAAATCTTTTTTTTATAAATAGCCACAAAAGCAGTTAAATTATGGAGGAGTCGCCTTACTTGCATAAAGGTCGGTAAAGAGTTTGTCCGACTTGTTAGAAGGTACATCATTCACACCTATTGAAATAAGACTAGAAAGTTCTCATGGGAACTAAATATATTTGGAGAGATCCATAATTGTTAGAGTTGTTCATTGATATGCACCCATACTACTCACAATTCAATTATACCATATGAAGAAAAACCTGAGCACTAAGAAGTTTATTTGTGGACATTACCATATTCAGCACTTGAAAACAATTTTCCCTATCTTATGCACTTATACGTGGCTTGCACATGACGTCATTAAAAGATCGCTCCGATGACCTCCAGAGAAAAGGAGAAGAAGGAGCTCCCCTCTTATCAGGATCCTCCTTTGTGCCTCCCGGATATGCACAGAAGTCGCTATTCTCCTCCGAGATTATAGAAGATTAACCTGTCACTCAAAATTCTTACAAAAGCAGCTTCCCTCTCCTCCTTTTACATGGTGGTCAAACGTATGCGATGTGACGTCAGTGCAAGGCGCCTATACACAAAACATATTGTGAGCTGCTGTACGCCACATTAACTGAATTAAAACATTCTTGACTGGAAAATGATTATAGAATAGTGGAAAGAAACAATACCATTTATGTGCAATCTGACGGGGAAAGTTGGTAGAATACCCGAGCCAAGCATCAAATTGGACTGTACCTTCAACATTGTGAAACAATGCATAATATATGCCACATAGTTCTTTCATATTGCATTACGAGATATGATTAATTACGACCATATATTTAGTAGTGAGTGCAGATAATATTGAGCCACGAATTATTTTGTATTATTATCTTAAATGAGAAAATATTCGTACACCTCATCTGGAAAATATTTTAGAGTTCTCTCCGAAAGTGTACGGAGAGAAAACTGTGCAGTTGCGACGATGACAAACATGGCAAAAAAGGTGCGGTATATGTAGGGTTCGGAGTTTTCAGTTTAAACCGATAAAAGTACGCCGAATCCATTTTCTGAAATTCGGTTTTAACCGAAAAAGGTCATTTTTTAGGTTCCGCCTTTTCAAATTAAACCGATAAAAGTTAATCGAATCCATTTTCTAAAATTCAGTTTTAACCGGAAAAGGTAACTTTGACCTTCCAGTCGTACCGCAGAGCCGTGGCGAAAAAGTGGAACGACAGCGTCTATCGAAACGTGTCCAAATGTATCGGATACACGAACGGCATCACGACGTTTTGGTTTAATGTGCGCATCATCGATCGGAAAGTGAAGTCTGAAATGCCCCATGACTTCGCCATGTACGAGCCTGTTTTCAAACTCGTTGTAAGGAAGACTGACTTGATGCAACCTCTGCATGTCGTGTTGTGCTTTAAAACATCACACCGTGTCTCTCTTGGAGTTCACATTTGGTTGATTAGCCGATTTTGGCTCAGGCATGCAACGCTTCATCTCCTCAGCCTGCCATTGTCCAGTGTTAGCGTTGAGAGGGCAGTCTCGAAGCTCAGGGTCTTATTAACAGGAAAGAAAGAGTGCGGATCAAGAAGGGGAACCTGGGAAAGTACATGTGTGTGTACTATAATAAGATCACGTAATCCTGGGGGGCTATGTTCGACAAATGTTTCGTTTCTCCTAAAAAGAAACGGAAGTGACGGAAGTGACGATATCGCGTCTGATTGGTTAGTGGCTCAAATGACGAAAGAGGGAACTTTCGTCATTTGAGCCTCTAACCAATCAGACGCGATATCGTCACTTCCGTCACTTCCGTTTCTTTTTAGGAGAAACGTAACATTTGTCGAACATAGCCCCCCTGATGTACAGAAGGTGAAGTTCCATGTTTTTTAGCATAGGCTTCATATCTGACTTGTTTATACTTCTGCGTTTTTTTTTTCCTTATTTCTTTTACGGTTGCACACATTTGCCAAATAAAGCGTCCATTTCTTTTTCAATGTATCTCTGCCGTTATTTGAGTGATCACAAATATCAGAGCTACAAGGATCATCAGATCCGGTGTCCGTAGGTGTTTATTTTATATTAACCGAAAAAAGCTGACAAACTTTTGTGGGCATAAATATACGCCGAAAAAAACGAAAATTTAATTTTAAAATAATCACCGAAAAAAGTATGCCGAATTTTGTACAAATAGAAACCGAAAACGCGGAACCCTAGGTATATGCAAGGCCCTTCAACCTTCACTAGACAGTAAACAGTGGGAGTGGCCGACGCACAACTCAAAGTTATGTCTAATGGCTTTTCATATGTTGGATATTGAGGTGCGAAAAGCAAGACACTATAGTCACATTATACTGAGCAACACAAAACTTCATGTCCCACACTGGATCCAAGGTTTTAGTTAAGCAGCTTCACTATTAAAAAAATAACGACTGCTTACTTTATTTAGAAAGGAACACTGGTCAAAATTTAACGCGAAGACATGTCGGATGTGAAAGGTAAAAAGACCACAAACTTCGAACATCTTAGCGGGATTATAACTTTAGCACCAATGAAAAGGCTCAAAGCCCAAAGCAAACACAACCAACACATGAACAACCAGCATACAAAAGGAAAATAAACATTTCAAACGAAGTTCGCAAGAGCAGCTATGAACAATACAAAAACACATTCAAAGCCACGAGCACAAGAGAAGTTATACAGAGGGCGAAACCAAACTACGAAGTGAAAATCTCAAAAGCAGACAAGTATTACAAGATAAAAGCACCTCCGACGCGGGGCTCTATGAACAAGTGTATCGTTACAGCGTTCAGTTCCTTTCAATTTGGTGACTCCGGACCATGGTTGAAAGTATGAACCGTGCCGCGGAACCAACCAATATCGGCCAAAACACTCGCAAACCCGTGAAGAAAGTAAAAGAATAATGTAATGCTTAATTAAACGCGCGCAAGCACGACTTCGCGGCACTGTTAAATTTTGTGGACACCCCTGGGACATTCCGTAGAGCGGACTTACCCAGGCGGCTCTGATAGGCCACAAATAAATTCGCAAGCGCTTATCTCCTTCTAAACAGTCCGTACTACGTGCTAAAAACACTCGCTCCACTCGAGAAAACTTCAATATTGATTGAAAATATGTTTATTTACGCATAGCAAATACGACCATTTCTTTGACCCAGGAGCGTCAGGGTGAAACTTTGTAAACTGTAAAAAAAAGAAAAGTGTCCATATCGCCAAATGCTAAAATATATATATATATATATATATATTGCTTCCAGCTTTTGGATAAAACCTGGTTCCGCTGAATGAGAAGCGGACCCCTTTCAACTGACCTAATTATTACTTTTTTTATTGTCTGCCAGTGAACTACTCTATTGGTTAATATCATCGTTGTAACAACTGCGGCAATTTTTTCCCCGGCTTGTTGTGGCGGTTGCCGGCAAAATATCCACTATCTACTTTATAATCTCGAGGCGCGAACTCGCACCAGGCTTCATAGGAACCGCCAAGGTTTCGGAACACTCGTTTCAGCGAGCTCATACCCCCTTGGTCTCCGGCACCTCGCAACGCCGACGACCGAGGAGATAAGCGCGGAAAGACGTTTTCGATGAAACGTCGCAAGGTTTGTCGATGAAACGAACACGGGAACTTTTCGATGAAACTAACTCGCATTAAAACGTCGCTGCGTCGTCGAAACTATCTGCGACGTAACATCGCTTGTTTGATGAACTGACTGACACCGGGCATAGTTTCGAAATGCTAGGCCTCGTTTGTTTTCGTTGACGCCAACACGGGCGAGCACACGCCCGACCGCGTCGGAGAGCGAGCGCCTATCATACAGGACAATACTGCAGCTCTGTGAAGCACCTTCTGAAATGCCTATAACGTTCCTGCTGCTCTACAAGTGGTCAAAGCAATCGAAACTCACCGTTCAATCGGTGGAAACTTTCCCTTCTCTTCGCAGAGGCCGTCGCTTCCACAGGTCGCAGCTTCGGATGGATGGATGGATGTTAATGGCTATACCCTTTGTAACGGGCGGTAGCTTGCGCCACCTAGCCTAAGTCTAAAAAGACAAAAACGTGATTTATCCCGCCCTTTTAAGACCAATTTTTCTCCCCCTAACTATCACCAGGCAGTGTGGGATATCACCAGGCTAACCTTTGGGGGATCGGGCAAAAAAAACTAAAAAACATCACCCCCCTGCCTCTTCCCCCCGGCGAGGGAGTCGCCAATTTTCCTCTGGTCAAACCTTTTCGGCGTTACCCCAGCACCGGACCCACTGGGAGACAGGGTTGAGACTTTGGGCCGGAGCCACGCGGGAGGGAGTCCCAATTTTCCTCTGTCCCGCCTGTTCCCAGTTGTGCTAGTTAGTTGTTCATCATTTAATTCACCCTAGATAATTTCCACCAATCTTCTAATCGCCTCTTTGTCACTGTTATTCTTTTCTCCACCGTCCTTCCATCGTCGCCAGCAAAGCCCAGGGCCCCGGCCAGATCTGTTACCCCTTCAGGGAGGGCAGGACGAAGCCCCGTGCACTTCAAAACCAAGTGCTCTAGTGTCTCGCTATCATTATGGCAGGCGGCGCACAATGTGTCTGTCTCCTGAAATTTAGCCCTATACGTCCTCGTCCTCAAAACTCCCGTTCTTGCCTCGAACAGCAAAGCGCTTCCCAGTGAATTGTCAAAAAGATTTTCCTTTCTTATGTCCTGCTTTCGTGACCTGTACATTGTTAAAGCTGATTTCCCCTGCATTCTCCCCTCCCACATTTCCCTCTCTGCCTCCTTCACCCCCTTTTTCACTGAAGTAGTCCGTTCAGCCCCATCACCAGTGTGTAGATATTTAAATGTAAGCTTTCGGGTTCGATTTGTCCATTTTGTGTTTAAACTTTTCATGTATAAATACTTGAATACCTTCCGTGCCCACCGCGTATCCTCCATTTCGGTTAACCTTTGTTCAAATTTCAACTTACTAATTGCCTCCCTGCTCTCAAAAGACGACCATCCCATGTCCCCCTGTACTCCCTCATTTGGTGTTTTTCCATGTGCTCCCAGCGCCAATCTGCCTACGCTTCTTTGTCGAATTTCTAACCCAGATTGAACCTCAGATTTCATGCACAGTACTGCATTGCCAAAAGACAGTCCTGGTACCATCACTCCTTTCCATATACCTCTGACCACTTCATATCTGTTATAGTTCCATAGTGCCTTGAGCTTCATAATAGATGAATTTCTTTTCCCCTTCCGGATTATATTCTCCTCGTGTTCCTCTAGATATTTCCTTCCCTCATTGAGCCAGACTCCTAGATATTTGTACTTTTCTACATGTTCTATCACTGTGTCCTGTATCTCCAGGGGTTCCCCCTTCTCATCGTTGAAAACTATTATACCCGACTTGTCCCAGCTAAATTTTAGTCCTAAACTGTCCCCTTCCCTGCGGCAAATTCTTATCAGTTCCTGTATTGTCTCACGACTTTCTGATACGAGTACAATGTCATCTGCATACATTAACCCTGGCAATACTTGATTTACTTTATGTCCTTCCTCCATGTAGGTCAGGTCAAAACCTAGGTTGCACTGCTCTAATCTTCTTTCCATTTCACTGAGGTATATCATAAAGAGTAGGGAAGGCGCGGAAGCGGCAGTGTTGCCAACATATTTTTCGAAAATACCCCACGCCAGCGTCCAGACAGCGTTGGTCCAGAAAACCCTACATTTCCCTACGAATGTTTTTTATTACCCTACATTTTACCCTACGAGGCAAATCATTATTCAGATAATACTGTTGCAAGGATTATGATGATACAGGGTAATATTAATTCAGTACAAAGCGACAGGGCACGCCAGTGGCGTCACAAGGGGGGGGGCGGACCGCCCCGGGTGCAGCGCTCAGGGGGGTGTCGCGGCGGGCCACGAGAGCGGAGGGGGGGGGGGAAGTCGCGGCGGGCCACGCGAGAGCGGGGGGGGGGGGGGGGGGGCTGGGGGCAGTCTCGGCGGGCCACGCGAGAGTGGGGGGGGGGGGGGGGGGGGGTTTCGGGGGTGTCGCGGCGGGCTCCCGCCCCGGGTGCCGCTGACCCTCGTGACGCCGCTGGGGCACGCATGCACGCGCATACGTGCGTTATTCTAGAACACCATGCTTGCATGTGCGCTGTGTGGTATCAGCACAACAGCGATGTAGCGAGCGCACAGACATCCCCAACCAACATGTAAAAATTGGCGGGAACATTTCCACTGGGAAGATACCTCTTCTGGCTCCAAACTTCCTATGCGTAACTCCACTTCCTCCAATCTCTCCCACTTGCTCCAGCTCTCCAATACCCTCCAACTTGGTGTATGGTGCTCTCTGCTAGCACGTCTTGCAACTTGGATACTTTCGTCTTGCATGATGTCGTGGTGTGGCAGCACACGGGTTGTAAAGCTATGCAAAGCTTGCACGGCAGCTTTTTTTTTACTGCTTTTTTTTATAAAGCTCGCCGTTGAAAAAGAAACCTCTGAAAATAACGTAATTTTGGCGGGAAAATGGCCGGACGGCCCTACAACCCTAAAATGTACAAAAAATGCCTAAAATACCCTACAAGTAGGGTAATTACCCTACAGTTGGCAACACTGGGAAGTGGTCGTTAGAGAGTAGGTAGCCTCGTTACCGGCCGCGTCCGCGTCGCTTGGCGTCCGTTTTCATGTTTTTCGTGGACGGAGACGCTCACTAACTATGCGCGGGTAGTCACAATTTCTAAATCCCGGGGCCAAAATCTTGTTTTTCCAAGGCTTCTTTCCAAAAGAGGTACTTGAGTGATGCTTTATCCATTTCATCGAAGGCTTGCGGCAGTCATAGTTGACGAGGAGGGGACTAAAGTATTTATTAAGGGAGCAACTCCAGCAGGAGCAACGAAATGCCCAAGGGACGAACTGCTCGAGTGACCGCTTCTGAAAAGAGGGCGCTAGGGTCGTGGGGATGAATGATGGCGGTTGGTCTCTTTACGCACCCTTTTTTTTAAAGAATGTGTCGGGCAGCTCCAAACCTGAACCAGAACCGGCGCTCCTGTCAATGATTCCCCCCCCCCCCCCCCCACCCCTACTCCCCTACGGGTGTACTCCACCCCCCCCCCCCCTGCTTTTCTGAAGGCACCCCATTAATTCGCAACTCCTATATTCACAATGCCAACCCCAACTCCCCCCCCCCCCCCCCAAACATTTAGACACCCCCCTTAATTTTAATTCCAGGGGAAGCCCCTGGCGCCTGTCATCCAGTGCTGCAGTTTCCACCCCTACTCTCCTATCATATGTCCTCCTTTTCTTCGAATGCATGTTTATACGCTCGATTCTCGCTCTGAGCTATCACCCACAGCTATCACCCAGGCAACGTTGCACCCGAGGTACATAATTCGTTCATGGTGCTGCCTATGGTCGGGGCCAAGGCCCCTGCTCCCTCTCCCCTAAATTGACGGTGCAGTGGAAGATACATGTTCGCCGGACCAATCGATCGCCTGCCTCTTATCATTGACCTTCCTCTCCGCGAGTGATTAATATATCAGGGGGTCAGGGGCGGATTCAGAGGGGGGTCCGGATGTCCTGACCCTCTCCCCCTTGAATTCTGCATGTGTAAAAATTTAGGGCGCGGAAAAGGGAGGGGGGTCTTAAACATAGGACACGCTGACCAACACCTGAACCCCCCCTTATAGAAATATCTGCGTCCGCCCCTGGAGGGGGTGTAATCAGAGGTGATGCGGCCGTTTTTTTTAAAGCTGGATAAAAGGGGCACAAAGCGCACCCCGTTGCAAACACCTCCATCTTAAGGCTCTCTACGAGTTGTCAATTGACACCTTAACTCTTAAATCATTATTTTAAAGGTTAACTGATTGCTTTTAATTAAATAAATAATTATACTCAATAAAACAATTACTGTTTTATTGGCAAGACGCCTGCTATACTCGCGGTCAACTTTCTGTGGCAATCCGAAGAGAGGAGGAAAGCGCGTGTACGGCGGTTGGTGCACCCTCTCCCCTAGCATTGACTGCATTGCCACAGAAAGTTGACCGCGAGTATAACAACATACAGTTGTTTTCATTCGCCTAGAGCGAATTCGGTCCTTTTTTAAAGCTTGGTCCGAGATAACTAGGGCGCCAAGTACTTTGCTTCCTATATTTACTATCAAAAAGCGATGTGGTCGAGGAATAAAAGAAACTGTTTTCTTACAGAAAGTGAGTTTTAATTTACTGTTTATTTACCGTTCAACTACGTTTTTGAGAATAACGTAAATTCTTGTTTTTTTACCGAGAATTTCAGTTCCTGTGGTCTATTTATTCACCAAATAAATCTGTTTCTTATAAATAATGTAATCTCTGTTTTTTCACCGATAAGTGTGCCTGTAGTTTAGCTTAACAGAACCGCTCCGGTATTTTTACCGAAAATGTCTGGATATTTTCTGTTATATTACATACATTTTTTACAGTGCACCAACCTGCTAGGACAATATCCTTGACGGTTTACGTGGCGGCCCCATATCCGGCGGTCTGAGAGGCGCTGGTCTATCCAATTTTTAAAGCAACACTGCGACCTGTCTGTGACGCCGTCCTTGCTGATATGATGAAGATCTTTGGCCGCTCTCCAGGCGTTGCGGGGTCATATTTTTATGTTTGTGCATTTTCCACTGCGTTATCCAAGACTGGCTTCGTCTACGAACGGTGTTGTCGCATTGTTGATCTTGACGCTAGAGTCTGCATGGGATCACTCGCGGACAGCGACGAGTGAGATCGTTTGGATCCTCTCGCGGTTTGAGAGATTCTTCACTCTTTAAGGATGCCGGGAGCGATTTTGCCATGGCTTCTGACATTGGTCGGGGCAGCGGCGGTGGTGATACCATGGCCACCAACGATAATCAAGCAATCCAAGAATGAACAGCTCTTCCAGGTACCGTACCTCGACCAAGTCCGTCGGCCGATTAACGTTGCTGTTATTGCGGATATGCGAAGTGTTTGTGTATTTGAGCGTACTTAAACGTTGGCCGGATCGCCTTCTGGCGAACCTTGCAGGTTTTAGAGACATGACACAAATAGTCGTACCTATAATTCCGTGTGCATGTATAGGCAACGCGTTGCTCCGCGTGAGGTGCTGTGCTTACAAATTCTGCTTGGGATCACAGCATTAATTTTTTTTTTTTACCTGAGTTTGGCTTGATGAAGCTCACAGACGGTTGCTTGCATCTGTATAAAATGAAGCTGAGATCACTTAACTTTATTCAAGTTTATAGCCACTAAAATTGACCCAGCGTAATTTTCCTTGTGTTTCGGGGTAAGCGCGAGCGCAGAGTTGGTTCCGGCATTGTGACATTGTCGCAGGTCAGCGAATATATTGAGGCTAACGTTATGGATCTAGTGACCAGGAACTATTAGGCCTAAGATTATTGTTTTATACGATAGTTCTAGATATTTGAAACCCTTCATATTATAATTGACAGAGCAGTGCGAGAAATCTCAGAGCAGTGCGAGAAACGTTTTCGGTGAAAAATATATACCATGTTTTTTTTTGTTTTTTTTTTGTTTTTCAGTTTGTGTCGGCATTATTAGGGACCATAAGATAATGTTTTATGCGACAGTGTTTTTGCGCTGAATACTTCTGTGTGAATAGCCAATGAGTAACCGGTTCCGTGCAAGTATATTTTCCGTCGGGTTATATGTAGAATCGATGCTTTTTTTTTTCAGTAATTACGCAAAGGAAATTAAACGTGAATTGTTCTACGTTATTATTCAACTAGTTTGTGCCTGGACCAGTGTCTGGCTCTACCTGAGGCGCATATACTTTTGTGTGGTTGAAGAAGCTTTGTTCTATCGTATACCTAGTCAGAAGATCTGCTCATTTGATATCGTTCGAGCATGGACTTTATAAGGAAAACAAAACAATAAAATTTAGAGCACACAATAATACCTCCGTCATTTTATATTTATTGTCAGTTGTATTGAACATTGCAAAACTACAACCATAGCAATATGCATAAATTAAGCATACAGAGGCAAATAGTGTGCTCCTTTTTGACCTTGTCTTGTATCATGAGGTTTACTCGTGTCGCGAGCACTGTTTTCTACTCCTTATCATCATCTACTGTGTTCCAGGTATTCTTTGTCGTCAGTATATGTTCAGCTGCATCGCAATTGCACATTTTTTCACTTCTAAATTTACTAATTGGACACTGTGTTGCTTGTTTTAGCGGCGCCCTGGCCGCAAATGCTGTTCCTTTATATTCAGCCGCCGATTCTATCCAAAGGCTAGGGTGCGGACAGTCGAACTTTATTTAAGTGTGCTGCACGAAAACGTAAGTTATTACAATGAATACAACTACTGAGAATTGTACATGAGTGCGTTTGTAAAATAACTAATGCATCATAAATAAATAAATAAATACTATATATATATATATATATATAAAGTGGCGAATGTCTACAAATGCTTCCGTTGATATATAGGCAAACGTAAGGTGCGCAGACACAGCAGCCGGATGATAAAAATAAAATTCTAATTTAATGGCGAAAAACGTCACACAAGAAAAAAGGATTAAGTGCCGAAAAAAAGTTGTATTAGTTTACGGGAATAATGAAGGCTAGGCACAAGAACGCTAGTTACGCGGGAAACAAACTTGAAAAAGGACGGAATAAAAGTCAAACTTAAAACACAAGAACTTACAAAAATAATTTGTTAAATGGCAAATAAAATAAAGAATTCAAAATAAAAAAAAGGAATAAAAATAACAAAGGGGCCTGACTTCCGTCGACGTTTCGGCAGTGGCACTGCCTTCTTCAGGACGGGAGCCCGCATGGCGTGGTGGGTTAGTTTTATAAAATATCTAGGGGGGAGGGTTTGTTAACGTGAAAGTTCGAAGGGGCTAGCAGAGAAAGGGAAGCACGGGGGGACGAGTCCAACTTTGTCGCGATGAGGGAGGCGGTTGTGGGTTCTGTTCACAGGTGCATTGGTGGTATGAAGGAGCTTGTAGGGAAGGGGAAACACGGAGAGGATAAGTCCAATCTTGGCGCGATGAGGGAGGCGGTTGTGGGTTCTGTTCACAGGTGCATTGGTGGTATGAAGGAGCTTGTAGGGAAGGGGAAACACGGAGAGGATAAGTCCAATCTTGGCGCGATGAGGCAGGACGGTTGTAGGTTCTGTTCGCAAGTGCATTGGTGGTATGAAGGAGCTTGTAGGGAAGGGGAAACACGGAGAGGATAAGTCCAATCTTGGCGCGATGAGGGAGGCGGTTGTGGGTTCTGTTCGCAAGTGCATTGGTGGTATGAAGGAGCTTGTAGGGAAGGGGAAACACGGAGAGGATAAGTCCAATCTTGGCGCGATGAGGGAGGCGGTTGTGGGTTCTGTTCACAGGTGCATTGGTGGTATGAAGGAGCTTGTAGGGAAGGGGAAACACGGAGAGGATAAGTCCAATCTTGGCGCGATGAGGGAGGCGGTTGTGGGTTCTGTTCACAGGTGCATTGGTGGTATGAAGGAGCTTGTAGGGAAGGGGAAACACGGAGAGGATAAGTCCAATCTTGGCGCGATGAGGCAGGACGGTTGTAGGTTCTGTTCGCAAGTGCATTGGTGGTATGAAGGAGCTTGTAGGGAAGGGGAAACACGGAGAGGATAAGTCCAATCTTGGCGCGATGAGACAGGACGGTTGTAGGTTCTGTTCGCAAGTGCATTGGTGGTATGAAGGAGCTTGTAGGGAAGGGGAAACACGGAGAGGATAAGTCCAATCTTGGCGCGATGAGGGAGGCGGTTGTGGGTTCTGTTCAGCAAGGTGCATTGGTGGTATGAAGGAGCTTGTAGGGAAGGGGAAACACGGAGAGGATAAGTCCAATCTTGGCGCGATGAGGCAGGACGGTTGTAGGTTCTGTTCGCAAGTGCATTGGTGGTATGAAGGAGCTTGTAGGGAAGGGAAACACGGAGAGGATAAGTCCATCTTGGCGCGATGAGGCAGGAACGGTTGTAGGTTCTGTTCGCAAGTGTCATTGTGGTATAAGGAGCTTGTAGGGAAGGGGAAACACGGAGAGGATAAGTCCCATCTTGGCGCGATGAGACATGACGTTTGTAGGTTCTGTTCGCAAGTGCATTGGTGTATGGAAGGAGCGTGATAGGGAAGGTAAACACGGAGAGGATAAGTCCAATCTTGCGCGATGAGGCAGGACGTGTAGGTTCGTTCGCAAGTGCATGTGGTATGAAGGAGCTTGTAGGGAAGGAAACACGGAGAGGATGTCCAATCTTGGCGCGATGAGACATGCGGTTGTATTGTTCGCAAGTGCATTGGTGGTATGAAGGAGCTTGTAGGGAAGGGGAAACACGGAGAGGATAAGTCCAATCTTGGCGCGATGAGGGACATGGCGGTTGTGGGTTCTGTTCGCAAGTGCATTGGTGGTATGAAGGAGCTTGTAGGGAAGGGGAAACACGGAGAGGATAAGTCCAATCTTGGCGCGATGAGGCAGGACGGTTGTAGGTTCTGTTCGCAAGTGCATTGGTGGTATGAAGGAGCTTGTAGGGAAGGGAAACACGGAGAGGATAAGTCCAATCTTGGCGCGATGAGGCATGCGGTTGTAGGGTTCTGTTCGCAGGTGCATTGGTGGTATGAAGGAGCTTGTAGAGGGGGAAAACACGAGAGGATAAGTCCAATCTTGGCGCGATGAGGGAGGCGGTTGTGGGTTCTGTTCACAGGTGCATTGTGGTATGAAGAGCTTGTAGGAAGGGAAACACGGAGAGGATAAGTCCAATCTTGGCGCGATGAGACATGACGGTTGTGGGTCTGTTCACAGGTGCATTGTGGGTATGACGGAGCTTGTAGGGAAGGGAACACGGAGAGGATAAGTCCAATCTTGGCGCGATGAGGGAGGAGGCGGTTGTGGGTTTCTGTTCACAGGTGCATTGGTGGTTATGAAGGAGCTTGTAGGGAGGGGAAACACGAGAGGATAAGTCCAATCTTGGCGCGATGAGGGAGGTTCTGCGGGTTTGTAACATGTTGTAGGGAAGGGGAAACGCGGGAGGATAAGTTCAATGGTCGCGATGAGGCATTACGGTTGTGGTTCTGTTCGCAAGTGCATTGGTGGTATGAAGGAGCTTGTAGGGAAGGGGAAACACGGAGAGGATAAGTCCAATCTTGGCGCGATGATTGTGGGTTCTGTTCGCAAGTGCATTGGTGGTATAAGGAGCTTGTAGGGAAGGGGAAACACGGAGAGGATAAGTCAATCTTGGCGCGATGAGGGAGGCGGTTGGGGGTTCTGTTCGCAAGTGCATTGTGGTATGAAGGAGCTTGTAGGGAGGGGAAACACGGAGAGGATAAGTCCAATCTTGGCGCGATGCGTGAGGACGGTTGTAGGTTCTGTTCGCAAGTGCATTGGTGGTATGAAGGAGCTTGTAGGGAAGGGGAAACACGGAGAGGATAAGTCCAATCTTGGCGCGATGAGACATGACGGTTGTAGGTTCTGTTCGCAAGTGCATTGGTGGTATGAAGGAGCTTGTAGGGAAGAAACACGGGGATAAGTCCAATCTTGGCGCGATGAGGCAGGACACGGAAGTGCATTGGGGTATGAGAGCTGGGGAGGGGAAAGAGCTTGCACGGAGAGGATAAGTCCAATCTGGCGCGATGAGCAGGACAGGTTGTAGGGTCTGTTCACAGGTGCATTGGTGGTATGAAGGAGCTTGTATAAGTACAATCTTGGCGCGATGGACATGAAGTGAGATGAAGGAGCTTGTAGGGAAGGGAAACACGGAGAGGATAAGTCCAATCTTGGCGCGATGAGGCAGGACGGTTGTAGGTTCTGTTCGCAAGGCGGTGGTATGAAGGAGCTTGTAGGGAAGGAGGAAACACGTTGTGAGGGGTTCTGTTCACAGTTGCATTGGTGGTATGAAGGGCAAAGGGGAAACACGGAGAGGATAAGTCCAATCTTGGCGCGATGAGGGAGCGATGTGGGTTCTGTTCACAGGTGCATTGGTGGTTGAAGCGAGCGGGGAAGGGGGAAACACGGAGAGGATGTGGGTGAGGGAGGCGGGTGTGGGTTCTGTTCACAGGTGCATTGTGTATGAAGGAGCTTGTAGGAAGGGGAAACACGGAGAGGATAAGTCCAATCTTGGCGCGATGAGGGAGGCGGTTTGTGGGTTCTGTTCACAGGTGCATTGGTGATGAAGGAGCTTGTAGGGAAGGGAAACACGAGAGAGGATAAGTCCAATCTTGGCGCGATGAGGGAGGCGGTTTGTGGGTTCTGTCACACAGGTGCATTGGTGGTATGAAGGAGCTTGTAGGAAGGGGAACACGGAGGATAAGTCCAATCTTGGCGCGATGAGGGAGGGGCGGTTTTGTGGTTCTGTTCACAGGTGCATTGTGGTAGAAGGGCTTGTAGGAAGGGACCGGAAGGCAAGGAGATTTTCCAATCTTGGCGCGATGAGGGAGGCGGTTGTTTGGTTCTGTTTTCAGGTGCATTGGTGGTATGAGGCGCTTGTAGGGAAGGGAACCACGGAGAGGATAAGTCCAATCTTGGCGCGAATGAGGATCGGTTGGGGTTCTGTTCACAGTGCATTGGTGGGGAAGAGCTTGTAGGAAGGGGAAACCGCGAGATCCAATCTTGGCGCGATGAGGGGGGGCGGTGTGGGTTCTGTTCACAGGTGCATTGGTGGTAGGTCTTGTAGTAAGGGAAACACGGAGGAAAAAAGGGAGAGGACAATCTTAAGTCCACCTTGAGGGCGATGAGCGGTTGTGGGTTCTGTTCACAGGTGCATTGTGGTATGAAGGAGCTTGTAGGAAGGGGAAACACGGAGAGGATAAGTCCAATCTTGGCGCGATGAGGGGAGGCGGTTGTGGGTTCTGTTCACAGGTGCATTGGTGGTATGAAGGAGCTTGTAGGAGGGAAACACGGAGAGGATAAGTCCAATCTTGGCGCGATGAGGGAGGCGGTTGTGGTTTCTGTTCGCAGGTGCATTGGTGGTATGAAGGAGCTTGTAGGGAAGGGAAACACGGAGAGGATAAGTCCAATCTTGGCGCGATGGGAGGCGGTTGAGTGCATTGGTGGTATGGAGCTTGTAGGAAGGGAAACACGGAGAGGGTAAGTCCAATCTTGGCGCGATGAGGCGGTTGTGGGTTCTGTTCACAGGTGCATTGGTGGTATGAAGGAGCGGTTGTGGGTTCTGTTCACAGGTGCATTGGTGGTATGAAGGAGCTTGTAGGGAAGGGGAAACACGGAGAGGATAAGTCCAATCTTGGCGCGATGAGGGAGGCGGTTGTGGGTTCGTTCGCAAGGTGCATTGGTGGTATGAAGGAGCTTGTAGGGAAGGGGAAACACGGAGAGGATAAGTCCAATCTTGGCGCGATGAGGGAGGACGGTTGTAGGGTTCTGTTCAGCAGGTGCATTGGTGGTATGAAGGAGCTTGTAGGGAAGGGGAAACACGGAGAGGATAAGTCCAATCTTGGCGCGATGAGGAGGACGGTTGTAGGTTCTGTTCGCAAGGTGCATTGGTGGTATGAAGGAGCTTGTAGGGAAGGGGGAAACACGGAGAGGATAAGTCCAATCTTGGCAGCGATGAGGGAGGCGGTTGTGGGTTCTGTTCAGCAGGTGCATTGGTGGTATGAAGGAGCTTGTAGGGAAGGGGGAAACACGGAGAGGATAAGTCCAATCTTGGCGCGATGAGGGAGGCGGTTGTGGGTTCTGTTCACACGTGCATTGGTGGTATGAAGGAGCTTGTAGGGAAGGGGAAACACGGAGAGGATAAGTCCAATCTTGGCGCGATGAGGGAGGCGGTTGTGGGTTCTGTCTCAAGGTGCATTGGTGGTATGAAGGAGCTGTAGGGAAGGGGAGACACGGAGAGGATAAGTCCAATCTTGGCGCTATGAGGAGGCGGTTGTGGGTTCTGTTCGCAAGGTGCATTGGTGGTATGAAGGAGCTTGTAGGGAAGGGGAAACACGGAGAGGATAAGTCCAATCTTGGCGCGATGAGGGAGGCGGTTGTAGGTTCTGTTCGCAGGTGCATTGGTGGTATGAAGGAGCTTGTAGGGAAGGGGAAACACGGAGAGGATAAGTCCAATCTTGGCGCGATGAGGGAATGACGGTTGTAGGTTCTGTTCAGCAGTGCATTGGTGGTATGAAGGAGCTTGTAGGGAAGGGGAAACACGGAGAGGATAAGTCCAATCTTGGCGCGATGAGGAGGACGGTTGTAGGGTTCTGTTCGCACAAGTGCATTGGTGGTATGAAGGAGCTTGTAGGGAAGGGGAAACACGGAGAGGATAAGTCCAATCTTGGCGCGATGAGACATGACGGTTGTAGGTTCTGTTCGCAGGTGCATTGGTAACAGAAGGGGCTTGTAGGGAAAGGGAAGCGCTTGGGGGAATGAGTTCAGTTTTGTCGCGGTGAGGGATTACGGTTGTGGATTCTGTTCGGGAGCTGCATTCCTTGGTAATGGCGGTGCAGTGAGTGAGTGGTGGCGCTCTTGTATGACCGGGTCGTGTGGAGCCATCTCCCTCCTTGTCCCCGAGGGCTGGTTCGCCCAAACCCAAAAAAGGAAAAAAAGAAGAGAAAGAAAAAAGAGAATTAAGCAGGGCGGGGGTGTCGTGGTAGATGGTTGTTTAAGCAGTGTATTGTTGACAGAGTACCCAAATATTTGTTATTTTGCACTGGAATTTATGAATTAGGAACGACTCGTGAATTTCTTCATTTGTTTGAGTCTTGAAGCCACTCCACATGATGACTGATTTTGCCTCCGTTATTACATGTCCATCCTGGCTGAAATGTTTGGATACTGGAAGGTCGGGTTTGCACCTAACGTCGGACTTATGGTTGTTGTATCTTGTACAAAACGTGGATTTAGTTTGTCGAATGTACTGCTCTTTACATTTGTGACATTCAATACGGTATATTACATTCACTGAATCACAGTTGACATCCCTGCTAACCGTTTGACGGAAGTGCGAATTTGTGCTAGATACAATGTTAGTGGAAAGCATTTGACGGCATATCTTACAAGGGGATTTTTCACATGATTTACATCCCGTTGGTTTTGAATGACTGTTTATTTAGATTTGCACGCACGACATTGTCGTGAATGTTTCGAGGTCGTCTAAAAACCGCTCTAGGTGCGTCGTAGAATATGCATTTACGTTTAGTCGATTGCTACATCAAATGCTGATGTTTCCTCAAGATCGAGCGGATGGCTGGGAGGATATTACTGCAGGTCAGAGTGAGGTTCATAGAATTTTGGGGGCATTTTGCGGGGTGCCCGAAGAGAGTATTAAATTACGATCTTTTGGACGTGCCTTGTCTACCGTGTTATAAACTAAGGCCGTTGGGTATTCACGCCCCTGGAATGCCTCCCTGAGTTGCTCTAAATTTCTGTCTATATCGTCATCGTTTGAACAGATTCAGCGGCATCGGAGGGCTTGACTATAAGGGATGGCTGTTTTGGAATGTCGGGGGTGCGAGCTTTTGAACGAGATATATTGTTGTGAAACGGTTGAATTTCGGAAGAGCGTGGTGGTTAGTACACCGACTACGAGTTTCACAAAGACATCCAAGAAGTTGATACTTGTGAGGGAATAAAAGCTTGTGAAAATTATAATAGGATGAAACAGTTTAACATTTTCAATTAAACTAAGTAGATCGCTAAGTTCGTGCTGCCATATTATAAAAATGTCGTCAAAATATCGTTTGTACAAGAGAGGGGTTAGCGCGCATTGTCCCTAGAAACTGTCCTCCAAAACTCCCATGAATACGTTCGCGTAGTTTGGTGCCATTTTTGTACCCATTGCTGTACCATTAGTTTGAAGATAATGGTCGTCGTCAAATTCGAAATGATTAAAGTTTAGTAATAAATCCAAAAGTTTTGAGATAGTCTCGAAGTCGACAAGCTTGTCGTTTTTGTGGTTGTAGGCGGAAGCGGTGGCCTGAATGCTATCGGCATGTGGTATGTAGAATGAGGATACATCTAAGGTTACCAAGAGCGCGTTCGGGGGAAAGTCGACTTTAGAAATAAGATTTAGAAAGTGTGTCGTGTCTTTGATGAATGAATTAAAAGTTTCAGGGAGATTCTTAATGAGGTAATAAGTTTTCAGTCACAGTGCTATTCGAACGAGACCATAGGTCGGCCTGGGTTTCCTGGTTTGTGAATTTTGGGTAGGAGATAAAAGCGTCCTAGTTTGCAGTTGGTGGGAGTGAGAAAGCTTAAAAGGTGGTCGTCTATCTTGTTCTCTTTATGTAACCACCTTAGTACCCGGGCGATGGTAGCTGCATAGTTAACAGTCAGATCAGAAGTTAGGGCGGTATAAAGGTTTTTGTCACTGAGTTGACGCAGGGCTTCTGTTTTATTCATGGCGGTATCCATTACGACTGTGGACCCTCCCTTGTCCGCCGGCTTGATCACAATGTCGTCTCTTTGTTGAAGGTTCTCCAGAATTTCTTTCTCGTCTGCTTTTAGGTTACTTATTTAGCGTTGGAGTCTGCGTCTACAATGCATCAAAACATATTTTTGAATTTCCCTTACGTATAGGTCTAGATTCGGATCTTTGCTAGCGAATGGTGTAAAGTCGCTGAATTGTCGAAAGGGATGGATAGGGGAAGAGGAGACATTTTCGTGAAAGTGCTCCCGATGACGGAGATTTCGGGCGAATTTATGTAGATCGAGGTGCATTTGGTATTCATTTACATGGTTATTGTCTGGGCAGAAGGAAAGTTCCTTTCTTAATAGACTTATGTCCGAGTGAGAAAGCTCAACCGATGATAAATTTACCACAGTGTTATCAATGATGCCGGATGCATTAAGCATACTAGCAGGTTCGCTCTGGCTTAGGGGAGGGGGCTCTGTTTCTGGTGACCGCGGTCGAACATCGGCTATTCCTTCCTCTCCGCGGGCTTGACAAGTCTCTTGTAGGGTGTCTGTATCGGGTGTTTCTAAATCGACGTGGTCAGAGGAAAGCTTTTTGGATACTTTTACATGTATTGAGTGGGACTCTTTGGTGATGAAGCTAGCTAATTCATGCTCGTGCTTTTCCGAAAGTGGCATGGTTTTGTACAGTTCCTCCTCCTCTTGGCGTAAGGAGGTTACATTAGCTTTCCATTGGGCAATTAAGATTTTGGCTAAATCATTGGAAGTCCTCAAGAGCGACGCGCTTCATTGCGATGCACGTGCGGGATCAAGTGGAAAGTTTGGAAGAGCGGATATTCTAAGGCCCCTAGGGTAACTCTCGATCGTTCTGGGAGTATCGCGATAATGACATGAGATGGTTTTCATGACTAATACGTTTTCAAATTATTCTGCGAAGGCGAAAGAAATACTGATTGGGAGCGTTTAGGTTAGGTTTAGCAAGCGGAGAGCATGAAAAGGGTTCACCGGATGGCAGTCAGTTCGGCTGCTGGTCGCGGTGGGGCCGGATGCGGGGTGACTGGGTGCGCCGTGGCTGGCCGCGTCGGGCCTTCGTGTGCTGCATCCGTGTAGCCTCCCCGAGCGTTGGCCAGTGCAATACCGGCGCCGAGGCTCCTTGAGGTTTCGGGGTCGGCCGCAGGAGGCATGGGATCAGCGCCCTGAGGTTTCGGCCCATGATGTGTACTCCGGCGAAGCTGGGATGTAGGCCATCCGTAGCCAGGACCCGGGGGTCCAGGACTCGTCTCCCCCGTGCTTCCCTTTCTCTACAAGCCCTTCGAACTTTCGCGTCAACAAATCCTCCACCTAGATCTTTTATAAAACTAACCCACCACGCCATGGGCGCTCCCGTCCTGAAGAAGGCAGTGCCACTGCCGAAATGTCAACGGACGTCAGGCCCCCTTCTTATTTTTATTCATTTTTTTATTTTGAATTCTTTATTTTATTTTCCATTTAACGAATTATTTTTGTAAGTTCTTGTGTTTTAACTTTGACTTTTATTCCGTCCTTTTTCAAGTTTGTTGCCCACGTAACTAGCGATCTTGTGCCTAGCCTTCGTTATTCCCAGTAAACTAATACAACTTTTTCGGCACTTCGCCCTTTTTTTGCGTGACTTTTTTCGCCATTAGATTAGAATTTTATTTTTGTCATCCTACAGCTGCTGTGTCCGCGCACCTTACTTTTGCCTATATATCTCCTGACGAAGCCGAGTCTCTCGGCGAAACTGTGGATTATAGACTTCCGCTGTTTGTTGTTTGTCACCGTACGTTTTTCACCTCGTTATATATACGCCTTCGGCCCCTTGGGTCCTATGCCACCCACCATGCCCACTATATTTGTGTGTATATATATATATATATATAGAGAGAGAGAGATAGATAGATAGATAGATAGATAGATATTAAGGTTAATTGTTGATCTGCAATTGATTGATTGATTGAACAACTTTATTTGCGCAGGTGTCGGCGTCCCCAGAGGAGGAGGCCAGACCATTTCTGCTGGAATGCGAGGCCGCAGGAAATCCGGAGCCGACGTACCAGTGGACCAAAAACGGCATTGAGTTCAACCACGTTGCGCACGACACGCGCATCTCGCAGATGCCCAACAGGGGAACACTCGTTTTCACCAAGCCCGAGGACATGGACGAGGGGCTCTACCAGTGCTGGGCCACAAACATCCACGGCACGGCCGTGTCCAGTGCGAGCATCGTGCGCAAGTCAGGTCTGTTCCCGGCAGGTTTGCTTCTTGTTGCGTTCGCCAGCTAGTAACAAAATGAAATTGAACGAGAGAACTAGACGGAGAACAGAGAGGTGGTCGGGGAGTATAGAAGAATTAAACGAAGAATAAAAACACTCAGGAACAAAGGCAAATGTCTGTTACGCGCATGTTTATACAGCCGGAAGTTAGTCAGCCCCAATGCACGTCCGGTGTCTCAGCTGTAGATCAGCCATTTAGCCGGTGCAGTACTACCGCTAACCTGGGGTCTTTAACGTGCACCACGCAGTAGTGATACAAAGCCGCGGGAGATTGAACCCAGTATCCCTGGGTTCTGCTGCGCGAGCTTTGGCTTCACATGCTCCGAGCTGGTGTATGCTAAAGTCACTGTACCCTAAGAAAGTAGCACCAAGTTTCACGGATTGTCGCTATTTTTGGCTCTTGAAATACGCAATTTATCCTTGACCTCTCTGTTCTTGGTGAGCCAATTTAAATTCACTGATGATGGGTAGTTTTATAGAGACGTACCGAGAGTTTGCTATCCTACACACCGGCGTAACCGGAGTACATCTTCTATACCGCCACCACATGTGGTGTCGGTGCTTGGAAGCAAAGAACAAATTTTTTTTTTCTTCCAGTACACAAGAAGAACAATACACCTATTGCAGGAGATCCGTGAAGAAACGCGTGAGGGTGATTTGTTGACTGGGGAAAAAAAAAAAAAAAGAAGACACAGAGGCGATCGGAAGTGTCTCATCGAGCTTTTTTCACTCTATCTTTTCGGTTTTCCTGGCGCTTCTTTTGGCGTCAAAAGTTTCTATGAAGGATTGGAAGCTTCAAGGATCTCGCTGATAATATCGATTCTTGTAAATCGGGAGAGAGAGCTGTGATTCATATACCAATAATTACAACTACCGGTGATGGCGGCAGGTCATTCCAGCGGCCGCCAGTACTAGGCCTAGGCGGAAGAGGCGAATCATCGTCCACGGAGCCGGTACCCGACGGCATCATGACCTCGAGTCAAGTCAACGGATCAATCACGGCTTCCGTAAGCGGCGCGGCCCATCGATCATTACGGCGGAAACTTCGAGAATGGAGATAGAAGCCGGGAATCCGCTAGGCAAAGCCAGCGGTGGAGAAACCCGGGGAATACGGGAATCCTCGGTGTCAAAGAAGCGTTAAGGGGAAGACTTGACAAAGGAAGACGTTATTATCGACGAAAAAGAAAAGGAACATGGAAACAAGTGGATACAATGACGAATACGGCAGCAGCAATGATGAGTGGCAAATTCCCGACTATATATCACAATAAAAAGTTTCCGCGCGGAAGCCGGCCCAGCCGGCACCAGCAACGACAGGACGAACCAAGGTACACGGTTATTGTCAAGCCCACCGCGGCTGTGAATATCAGCAATACGGAATCGTGGCTCTTGTGGAGCACTTTTCGGAAAATCCTAAGTTCGGCGTGCGAAAATGATCGATCAGATCGGATACGCTGTCAGCAACGGAAACAACTCCATCGCAGTTACCATGCGAACGGAACAACACGCTCAGGACCTCATGGCACTCAAGAAGCTGCCCACTGAGGATCCCAACAAGAATATAGAAGTGGCGGTCCAGGGGTCCACAACTGGCAGCCAGCCGAGAGGAGTGATACACGGCGTTTCACAAGGCGACGCGGCACGCGGCATTGTCGAGAACGCCATAGCGGACTACCACGACATCATCCACGCCAGACCCCTAGGCAAGAACGGAACGTACTTAACCACATTTGAAGGTCAAGGCATCCCAAGGAGCCTCCGATTTTGCGGGAGGTACCATAACGCGGTTCCCCACAAGCCTACAGCAGCCTATGCCTACAGTGCCATGGAATGGGGCACAAGGCCACGGTCTGCACGCGCAAACAACGCTGCACAACTTGGGGTGAGGTCCACCCCAACAAGCAACCCTGCCAAAGCAAGTACTGCCCCAACTGCAAGAAAACTGGTCACATAGTTATCGAAATCGAAGCAGATCAAGCCAGGAACCGAGCGGCCGACAAACTCCAGAAGAGAGCGGCGGACGGTAGAGGCAACCGTGGCGGCGGCCCGGTGGCCACCGCTGCAAAAAAAGGCGGGGCCTCTAACCGGACTCCAGATAACCCGGACGTCTTCCCCTCCCTCACGCTACAGCAACAGCAACAGGCCGAACAGCGCAAGCCAAAACCGACTTACAGCCAGGCGTTAGATTCGAAGGTACTGAACATGGACTCTGTCTCCCATTTAGGCGCGCCCAGCAGCTGCAGCAGCAGACTGGCGACGGAACTAGCCCAACATAGGGAGAGTAGCAGCAGAATACTCAATTACTCAATTTCTAAGTTAGAGCTAAAAAAAAATACATTGTTTTTCTCTACCTGCACCACCTGACAGTATAACAGGTTTAATCCAATATAATATAAAAAATTAGGGCGGTAGTTGGCAAAACGTTTCTTTAGTTCTTAAAGCCAATTAGAAAAAAACAAAAACAAAAAAAAACAGGGAGGCAGCTGAACCTTGGCATTGGAACGAACTTGGAGAATCTTGCGGGCAATTTTGATTATTTGTGTTTCGTTTTTAGAGCGCAGCTCTTAGGCGCCCGTTTCCGGCTTGAGCGGCGTCGGCGTCGCCGTCGCCGTCGACGTAACCGCGCGGTGCATGATGGGTAAATTTCCCCGCTAAATTTAGCGGAAACTTTTCCCGCTAGATCTAGCGGGGAAATTTTTCCGCTAGATTTAGTGGGAAAACTTTTCCGCTAAATTTAGCGGGGAAAATTTCCCGCTAAATCTAGCAGAAAATTTCCCCGCTAAATTTAGCGAAAATATTGACCCACTAGATTTAGCGGAAAATTTTCCCCGCTAAATCTAGCGGAAAATTTTCCCCGCTAAATTTAGCGCAAATTTTTCCCGATAAATTTAGCGGAAAATTTTTCCCGCTAAATATAGCGGAAAATTTTCCCCGCTAAATGTAGCGGAAAGTTTTTCCGCCCCCACCTCTTGAGGTCACGTGACCCCCCCCCCCCCGAGGTCACGTGACCCCCCCTCCTCCCCGCGCCTTCCCCTCCTCCTCAAGAGCTGCGCTCTAATTCGGCGTTACAGGGAGTTGTAAACGGCTTTCATTCTTTTCCTTTGGTATTAAGTTATTAATTGTTGTTCCGCCTGGTCCTGCCTCTTGTGAGTGAGTGAGTGAAAAGACGTTTATTGACACTGGTGAATGGAGGAGTCAACTTATGGGCAAGTTTAGAAATAGTTGGTTAGGCGGGACATTGGCGAGTTACATAACTCCGGTGCAGCTGTGGTCCCACTGCCTCTTGTCTTCGATGTTCTTGACGACGAGGAGGTCGTCTTCTTCTTGTTTAAAATGTTCGTACTGGAATATATAAGAAAATGAATGGGAAACATTTGAAAAATCTTATTCTCTTAAAATGATTTTCTTTTTGAAATTAATTATGTATATATGCGTAACTTGGTGTCCTCATGCATGTTTTCATTTTATTTATTATTTGTCTTTTCCTTATTTGCATGTTGTTGTTTTTTTTTTGTTGGGAGGAAAGGGGGGAGGCAGACATCGTTTTATTTCTTCGTTGTTTTTAATTTTTTTAACGATTATTTTTTTTTGCAGCAAGAGATTATTATTGTAACTATACAAACCCTGGTATTTGCATGTTTACATATTTACATTTCCCCCCCCCCGAAGGAGAAGGAACACACTTATAAAACTTCCTGTTTGCGTGTTGTATTCGTATCATGTCTTTCTATTAATCTCTTTTCTTCTTTTCTTGAGATTGGAGATTGTCTTGAAACCGAAACTAAATATTTAGTCGTTTTCATCAGCATTATTTTCGTTTTGTACGTTGTTAGTTGTTGGTGATCGATCTTGAGGTGCTGCAATGAGAGGTCAACCTCTTTTCTTCTTCACTGTCTGTCTTAGTTGTCCATTCCTGAACACTCTTGATTTGAGAGTAGATGATTTTTCGTTCTAGTTTTATTATAGATACTCTCATTAATTTTGGTGAGAAGCCTGCAGAACCTGAAACTGGTCTTAGGTCCTCTTAACCTGTTGTTTGGGGTCTTCTCTGTGAATGGCTGTTTGTCGTGGGTGGTTAATGGAAGCCCAGGGAAGGAAACTGGCTCACTCCCCTTGATCTCGTTGTGGGTCTTCCAATAGCCATTGATTGTGGTGTTGGTTCACGACGGAAAGCTAAGAGAAGCTCAGAACCAGGAACCAGTCCACGGCTCTCCTAATCAAAGATGGAGTCTTCTCATGAGATGGCATTTTTTTATTTGTGATCTAAGAATCTAAGGAAGCCCGGAGAATGGAGCTGGTCCAAACCCCCCTATCCACCACTTTTGGGTCTTCCAAGGCAATCGACAGTGTGCATATTTGCAGTTTGGTGTTTAAAAATGACTTTCGGTTGTCGTTTTCTTGGATTCCATTCTTGTTTGGGGTAAAAGTTAGTTTGGACAAAATGTCATTTGCAGTAGTTTTTGTTTTTCTCTTGAGATTGATATCTTCCATTTTTAAGTTCGTCACACACACTCACACACGCACACACACACACACACACACACACACACACACGCACGCGCACACACACGCGCGCACACACACACACACACACACACACACACACACACACACACACACACACACACACACACACACACACATATATATGTGTGTGTGTATGTGTATTTGTAACGAACTTGAGAATGGATATATATATATATATCCTATGGAATGTTGTCTGAATTATGCTTAACTGACGCCTCGAGAGAATTTATATGAGTTTTAGAGTTGAGTAGCTTTTGACGCATATTCAAGTTTATGTGCGAAATAGAATGTTTTTGAATATATGGCTTTGTTAGATGGTATGTAGTAAAGTAATGATTTATACTAGTACAAGTTTGACCACAGGGACAAGTAGTGTGGTTGTGTGTATTAAATCTATAGAAATAAAGAGGAAATCTGCCGTGTGCAGTAACAATTTGTGTGATGTTACTAGAAGGAGGAAAGCTAATGGGTATGTGATTTGTTCATGGCATCCATTCAAATAATTATGTGCTTTTTCCATCGTTTTGCCAAGAGTGATCCCATCTCCTACTTGCTAATCCCATTATTGTATGTTTTATATTTTGTTTTGATTTTGGTAGGTATATGTATTGGCCATGATAGCGTGCCGAGCTTGCAAATTGGTCGGCTAGATCGTTCCCTAATTAGATGAGAATGGCTTTTGATGTGAAAAGCCGTTGTATTAAATGTGTTGACTGATTGGATTATATGTTTTATTTAGTTAATTAAAGGAATTTCATTATTTGGATTTGCCAATACTTGTAGGACTGATAGGCTGTCTGTGTATATGTTACAATGGTGTTCGTCTCTCGTTGCAAGAATATATTTAAGGGCTTTTAATATAGTAATAGCCTCTGCATCGAATATTATACTGTGTTTTGGTAAGCGATATTTTCCTATTTTTATAATTCCTCCATTGTTCTTCAGAATAATGAATGCTGCTGCCTCCTGATCTAAGTACACTGAGCCATCTGTACAGAGTGATATGACGTTGGTTATTTGAGATAGAGTAATGGAATTCACTTTTTGGAATGATATATTGAATCTCTTTGTTGGATGAGTTTTCTAAAGATCTATAGGATATGATACCTTTGTGGGGAAACTACTAAGGCTATCGAATTGGGCGGGTATTTTAAGTTGGAAGACATTAAACGTTAATGATTCTACGTCAAGAGTAATGTTGATTGGGATATTACATGGCATAGGTAGGCTTACGTTAGAAACTGTGCAGAACGCGCTTGCTATTTTAAGTAATGCTAACTTTTGTGTGGATTGCAGTTGTCTTAACATATGTGAATTGCATGAAGGTCTCCACCACGAGGGTAATCCATACACTATATATCTTTCTATGCTGCATAACTATAATTCCCGTAGTTGGCTCGATGTAATACCCCGATTTCTTGAGTATATTTTTGAGATGTTGGCTGTGTGGATTTAGACTTCCCGTTTAATATATTGAAGGTGTGGTAAGAAGTTTAAATGTGAGTCATAAATGACTCCTAAAATTTTAAGTTGTTTCACTATTTCTAGCTTATGATCGTGAGATTTTATTATTGAGGATCTTTTTTTATATAGTTCTCCTTTAGTTATTATTAGGCATTTACATTTCGAGTAGTTAAAATATAATTTACGTTCGGATGTCCACTGTCCTATTTTTTTGCAGTATTTCAATAGTTTTTTCTTCCAATTCTTTTCTTGAGTTTCCTTCTATGACAACTACGATGTCATCTGCAAATGCATGTAGAGATATGTGATTTGGAAAGGTTCTTTCTAGTAATCCTGATAGTAAAATATTCTATAGTAAAAGGCTTAGGGGAGAGCCCTGGGGGCATGCCGTATTAATGGATTTATTTCTTGTTTTTCTGGGGTGATATACGTGATGGTTCTACCATGGAATAATGAATATAGCTGAATGTAGAGATTACTTGCGCAAGAATAGTGTTTTAAATAGTCCGAAACTGCCGGAAAATATAGTGTGTTAAATGCTCCTGTGAAGTCTAGGGATACCATAGCTACAGCTGTTGATTTATTTTTTAGTTTTTGTGGATGTGTAGCAAGTGTGAACAGAGCTTCTGTAGATGATTTCAGATGTGTGAACCCAAATTGTCGTGGGTATATTAGTTTTCCGCAAGGTAGGAAAATGCCCCTCGCGCCCCTCCTCTTCTCACCCTCTCCCAAAAGTCACGTGATGGCAGGGGCTTAAGCCGACACGAAAGAAGCCCTTGCCATCACGTGACTTTTGGGAGAGGGTGAGAAGAGGAGGGGCGCGAGGGGCATTTTCCTACCTTGCGGAAAATGGTTCTGTAGGTCGGTCTTTAAGAAAGAAATATAATCTGCTATAGAGTGCACGTTCTAAAACTTTTCCGAGTATGGAATTCAGGAAAATTGGGCGATAGGCGTACGGTGTTGCTTTGACTTTACCTTTTTTATTTAGTAGTATATTTTTTCCCTTTCTTCCACTCTTTTGTAAAATATCCAGATGTTAGACGAGAGTTGAATAGAGCCAGGAAAAGTTCGTGATGGTTATGCCAAAAATATTTAAGAAAAGTAACATTAATTTTGTCTAATCCGGGGGCGGCTTTAAGTTGTAGTTTATTTATTTTGTTTGATAATTATTGAAATGTTAGTTCAACATCTGTAGAAAAGAATGAGGGAGTGCCTAAATATTGTCGTAATTTAGTTATATATGGTAAGTCTTTTGTAATGTCGTCTGTTGGGAACACCGTGACTAAAATATATCGAACTGATTCATTAAATAAAGAACTAAAGTATTATCTGCTTTCAATATCGGTGGAAGAATTAAGGGTGATTTAAGCCTATTAAATGCAAGTTTGTATGGAATTCCGAAGAGAGACTTTTATGTGGTAGCGGAACATGATTCTTGCCAAGCTGAAATTTTAGCATGAAGGATGGCTTCTTTTTATGTAGTTAGGTAGTCGTAATAAATTCGTTTTCGCAGTGATCTAATTTCCGTGTTATATGATCTTTAGTATCTTCCTCTTAGTCCATTAGATTTAGATTTCATGATTTGTAGATCAACTGACTACGAAAGGACCGTGCGATTTTTGGAACGAACATTTCGTTCACACTTTTTTACCCAAATTAAGAATTTTTTGTATAGTATATCTAATATGTAATCTATCCATTCTGGTGGGCACTGTTAGGTACCCAGGTCTTAAACCAATCATCTTGTTTTATAAGGAATTCTATTTTTGAGGAGCTTTTAAATGTTAATCTGTTTTATGTGGTTTGTTTTTGATTGAAGAATCTAAAGGCAATAAAGTTGTGATAACTTAAACTATCAGTTTATATTACTTTCCAATGTGTAACGTTATGGGCGAGAGAAGGGGTTATGATTGAAAGGTCTGTCCAACTTTCTCCATTTACAGAAGATAATGTAGGAATAGAGTGTTGGTCGTTTATCATGTTAAGATTATGTGTTAGTACAAACTTATTTAATTGTTCTCCTCGATCATCATCCATTTCGTCCCCCCAATTGGTGTGTCTTGCGTTGAAATCTACGACAATGATTATGTCGTTTTTATCTATTGTTATGATTGACTCAAGAAGTGTTAGGAATGTATTAAATGAAGCTGTAGGAGATATGTAGACATTTATGATTGTTGCTGTTTTGTTTGAGTATGTACATTGTAAAACTATTAGATCTTTTGCAAGTATTTTTGGAAAGATTTAACAAGATTGGTCTCTAACTGTAATGGCGCATTCGGGGTCAATGGGGCAGTGAAAAAAGGCTTCCGAGTTTGGAATACTTGTAATATGGTTATCGCAAACATATGGTTCTTGAATTAGAATAAATTCAGCGTTATTTTTAGTGTATATATTTACAAGGTTATTAGTGGCAGCCCTCGATCTCCCTAAGTTGATTTGTAAGGTCTCTAATTTATTAATCATCAATCAATGTTTTTTTGTTGTTGTTTTGTTTTGTTTGAATGATGTATTCGCTTTATAGATTTTACTCGGGTTGTTCACTCTTAATTCCTTTCTTTCCGATTGTAATGTTGTTTGTTATTATTAGTCTTGTGTTTATTTATTTTAGGTAATCTGTTCGAGATCAGAGTTGTGAAACATGGAAGGCGTGTGTACCGCATTCGCTTGCTCCAAAAGGGTGGTCGGCACTGACCCTTCGGTTGATACATGCGCGGCATTTACCCTCCTCATAGTTCGTTATTCTGCACTCTTGTGCAGGTAGGTTGCCCGCACAGATGGAGCAGAAGATCATCTGTGATGCACATTTGGATTTCGTATGTCCGTAGGGGCAGCATTTTTCGCACCTGGGGACATAGAAGTTCTCTGTTACGGAGCAGGAAGTCCAGCCTGGGCGCAGTTTGTTTTGTTTTTTTAGTTTCTTGTAGACATTGGCGCTCACTTCAAAGATGTGTGTTGTTCCCCAATTTTTCTTTGAATGAAATCCGGCGATGGAAGTCCGGAGGTTCAATTTCGATCTCTGGGTTTTGTCTTTGAATTTTTCTGAAGAATTCCGCAGATAGAATGTCTGGGTCGGCGCCCGAGACACGGATTTGTGGTCGACGTTTTGTCGGTTTTTTGACGACGAACATATCTTTGGTGCTTGGGTGAATTTCAATTGCGTTCTGGAGATTCTGCAGTCCTTTTGCTGATGATCATCGTACTGCCACTCCTTCTCTGATGTCTCGCACTGAAACTTCACCCAGCCCCAGGCCGTGCGGTTCAAAGTATTTTTTCAAGATTAGTCTGATGTTGTTCGACGCGTTCGGTGCTGGAGTTGTTAGATAGATCAGCATTCCATGATCCATCTGCGCAGGTGATCCTCCCGGGCTGGGAGGTTGTGGTGTCGCTTGTAACGCATCCACAGATGTTTTCCCTCCCGCCCCGTTGGGGTCGTTCCTGTTCCCTTGCAGCAAGTCCGCGTACGTGATGTTTTTTCTCTCGTTCTACGAGCACTGCTCGAAGAGCTGCGTTTTCGGCTTCTTGGCGCGAGCTAATGCTCATTAGTCTCGCAAGCAGTTGTAACGATTAAAATAAGAACACCGACTTCACATAACAAGAAAAACAACTTCATTAAACGTTTCGCCTCCCATGCGGGAGGCATCATCAGTACATACACAGGAATGAGAGAGCTTCGGTCAACGCAGTCCTATTTATCGGGAAGGTCCATATAAGCTTCCGGAAGAGGGCCACGGTTCTTGTTGCACGCCGTCTTATCTCCGCGAATGAACCATGACTCAAGTAGTTTGCGTGGGCCCCACCTATCCTCCTTCGCCAAGGTCGTCGCGGCTGTGAAGTCAAAGGTGTGTCCTGTGGTCCACGCGTGGTCGACCAGCTCCGTCTTGAGACGGGTGGCGTTCGTGGAATACTTGACGTCACGTTGGTGTTCTTTCATCCTGGTTATCTTTTTGCGTCCGGTCTCCCCAATGTACGGAGAGCCGCAGTCCTGGCAGGGGATCTTGTACATAATGCCTTTCTCCGTATCCGCAGGGGTGGGGTCCTTTGGCTTGGACACAATGCTTGCTATAGTTTGGTACGGTTTATACACAGTTCGAATACCTACAGGTTTTAGGGCGCGGCTTAGCGACTCAGACACTCCCTTAACGTACGGAATGCACAAGACATTACGTTCTTTGTCGGCTGGATCGGAGTGCGTTTTTCGTTTCGTCTGGTTGATTACCTCATCTACAAAGTGCCCGGGGTAGTTTCGCTTTTGCACAGACTCTTGTACACGTGCGAGCTCATTAGCGCAATAGGTCGCGTTAGAGGGCACAGTGTTTGACCTATGGACAAAAGTTCGTACAACAGACTTCTTATGCTGTACAGGGTGGTGCGAAAGAAAATCTAGAAAATTATCACTGTCACATGGTTTACGATACACCTTGCTTTCCATCCTGTTGTTCGGCTCCTCAGTTCTGATCACACACACATCTAAGAAGGACGACATGTTATTTTGTTCAGGCTCGTAGGTAAACTTAATCGCGGGGTGGACGCTGTTTAAGCATTGGTGAAAATCATCAACAAAATTCTTGTCTAGGATAACGAAAGTGTCATCAACATACCTACGATAAAACGTGACAGGAAATACAATCTCATCGAACACTTTCTCCTCGATATACTCCATTACAAGGTTAGCGGCAGTGACAGAGACAGGGCTTCCCATTGGACAGCCATTCACTTGATGGTACACCTCTCCACGGAAGGCAAAGAAACATTGGTTCAGACAAAAATGCAAAAGCAAAGTGATATCATCTACATGCAGAGACGTGCGAGTAGAGAGCGTTCGGTCATCAAGTAAGCGTTGTCGGGCAACATCAACTGCAAGATCGTTGGGAACATTTGTGAAAAGGGAAACAACGTCAAACGAAATCATGCTTTCGTGTGGAAGAAGAGTTTGAGCGCGAATCAATTGTACAAACTCTTGGGAATTTGTTACACCAAAGTGATTGTTTCCTGTCAGGGGTGTTAGCGATTCTACCAGATACTTTGACAAATCGTACGTGGGGTAGCCAATAAAAGATACAATGGGACGAAGGGGGCATTCCGGCTTATGTACCTTTGGGAGACCGTAAAGTTTAGGCGTGCTACCATCGGAGGAAAAAAGGCGACGGAACAACTGGTCACTAAGCCTACCTTTCTTACGGAGTTCTTTTGAGATGATCAACTAGCGATCGTTTAGTTTTTGCAGTTGGGTCGCGGGGCAATATAACAAAGTGGTCGGTATCGTTAATGATCGCGTACATTTTTTTGTCGTAGTCGGTCTTGTCGAGGATCACCGTTCCGCCACCTTTGTCGGCACGCACAATGATGATTGATTCATCCGATCTCAGTTCCTGTAGCGCCTTGCGTTCATGATGGGCAAGGTTAGGCTGAGGTGGCTTGGCATTGTTCAAAATCGAGAGCACGCGACTGCGGGCAAGGTTCACGCCAGTCACTTTGTTTATATGTCGTAGTTTTTCTTCGATTTCGACTATGAAATCACGCTTGGGAACGTAGCGGGGGGCAATAGTAAAGTTAAGGCCCTTGGCCAAGAGACTCACGTGGTGGTCCGACAGCTGTTTTGATGAGTAGTTGAAGATAGTAGTTCTCTCGTTTCGTGCAGCAGGCTCCTCGGGTTGAAATCGGGCGAGCTTCTTGCTGTGTATTTCTGAATACTTGCTTCTTTCCATGTCTTCTGCCTGTTTCCTTGCGATGAATATGCTGCGTAGGTCGTCGTAATTGTAGTGCATGCCGAATATTCCGTTCTGCCGATGCTTGTTGTTTTCTGGCGTAGGTGATCCGTAATTGTTTGTTGTCTTGGATGCGAGCTTTTATGCAGTTTCGGCTGAAGTCGCGGGCCAACTTGCGTCCATAGGGGGTGTGCACGAGAGGCTTGCAGCGTAGTCCATGAGGAATGAGGCCCCGATGGAGGCACTTGCGATTGAAGTCTTGGTGGCATTCCAGGCGAATGATAGATGTTGACTGGTTGACGTAATCTCTCACGTGGCTGAGTGCGACGGAACCGTCGGAACCGCAAGGCGCTACAGGAACTGAGATCGGATGAATCAATCATCATTGTGCGTGCCGACAAAGGTGGCGGAACGGTGATCCTCGACAAGACCGACTACGACAAAAAAATGTACGCGATCATTAACGATACCGACCACTTTTTTGTATTGCCCCGCGACCCAACTGCAAAAACTGAACGATCGCTAGTTGATCATCTCAAAGAACTCCGTAAGAAAGGTAGGCTTAGTGACCAGTTGTACCGTCGCCTTTTTTCCTCCGATGGTAGCACGCCTAAACTTTACGGTCTCCCAAAGGTACATAAGCCGGAATGCCCCCTTCGTCCCATTGTATCTTTTATTGGCTCCCCCCCGTACGATTTGTCAAAGTATCTGGTAGAATTGCTAACACCCCTGACAGGAAACAATAACTTTGGTGTAACAAATTCCCAAGAGTTTGTACAATTGATTCGCGCTCAAACACTTCTTCCACACGAAAGCATGATTTCGTTTGACGTTGTTTCCCTTTTCACAAATGTTCCCAACAATCTTGCAGTTGATGTCGCCCGACAACACTTACTTGATGACCGAACGCTCTCTACTCGCACGTCTCTGCATGTAGATGATATCATTTTGCTTTTGCGTTTTTGTCTGAACCAATGTTTCTTTGCCTTCCGCGGAGAGGTGTACCATCAAGTGAATGGCTGTCCAATGGGAAGCCCTGTCTCTGTCACTGCCGCTAACCTTGTAATGGAGTATATCGAGGAGAAAGTGTTCGATGAGATTGTATTTCCTGTCGAGTTTTATCGTAGGTATGTTGATGACACTTTCGTTATCCTAGACAAGAATTTTGTTGATGATTTTCACCAATGCTTAAACAGCGTCCACCCCGCGATTAATTTTACCTACGAGCCTGAACAAAATAACATGTCGTCCTTCTTAGATGTGTGTGTGATCAGAACTGAGGAGCCGAACAACAGGATGGAAAGCAAGGTTTATCGTAAACCATGTGACAGTGGTAGTTTTCTAGATTTTCTTTCGCACCACCCTGTACAGCATAAGAAGTCTGTTGTACGAACGTTTGTCCATAGGTCAAACACTGTGCCCTCTAACGCGACCTATTGCGCTAATGAGCTCGCACGTGTGCAAGAGTCTCTGCAAAAGCGAAACTATCCCGGGCGCTTTGTAGATGAGGTAATCAACCAGACGAAACGAAAAACGCACTCCGATCCAGCCGACAAAGAACGTAATGTCTTGTGCATTCCGTACGTTAAGGGAGTGTCTGAGTCGCTAAGCCGCGCCCTAAAACCTATAGGTATTCGAACTGTGTATAAACCGCACCGAACTATAGCAAGCATTGTGTCCAAGCCAAAGGACCCCACCCCTGCGGATACGGAGAAAGGCATTGTGTACAAGATCCCCTGCCAGGACTGCGGCTCTTCGTACATTGCGGAGACCGGACGCAAGAAGATAACCAGGATGAAAGAACACCAACGTGACGTCAAGTATTCCACGAACGCCACCCGTCTCAAGACGGAGCTGGTCGACCACGCGTGGACCACAGGACACACCTTTGACTTCACAGCCGCGACGACCTTGGCGGAGGAGGATAGGTGGGGCCCACACAAACTACTTGAGTCATGGTTCATCCGCGGAGACAAGACGGCGTGCAACAAGAACCGTGGCCCTCTCCCGGAAGCTTATATAGACCTTCCCGATAAATAGGGCTGCGTTGACCGAAGCTCTCTCATTCCTGTGTATGTACTGATGATGCCTCCCGCATGGGAGGCGAATCGTTTAATGAAGTTGTTTTTCTTGTTATGTGAAGTCGGTGTTCTTATTTTAATCATGACATCTCCCGGCTTTTGGACTATTTTTGCAGCAGTTGTAACGTTTTTGGGCCAGTTTCTTTGTTAATCCTAGCTTTACCGTCTTCGATTAATCTTGTGAAGCTTAGGTGGATGATACATACTTCTTTGTTGTTGGTGTGGTCAAGTGTGATTTGGGATGTCTCCGGGTCGTCGCAGCTTCGGCCTGTTTTGGGATTCATGTTTTTGCCCTTTTTTCTTAATTGATAGTCAATATTTGTGCGTAAAAAACTCTATCTTGCCGGTGTTAACAAGGTGCCAACTTTGGAAGAAGAGGAAGTTCCGTTCGACTGTGTTCTAGTTTCGAAGTCAAGAAGAACGGTTTAGTTGGTGTTTCTTCTAGGTATATTGAGTGTCGTTATTTCCTTGAAATTTAAGTCTTCTGGAGTTAGTTTCAATAAAAGTTTGGTATTATTAGGATCGCTAGGCCCTCGTGGTTCCAACCGTAAGCATGAAAATGAAGAATTACATCTAATTAGTTGTTTATAAAGTCTAGAAGAGTGTGAAGATAACTGTAAACAATGGATTAAAATTTCAAATTCGAGCTTTATTTTTTTGCTTGTTGAAAAGTTAGGTATTGTTAGAATCACAAGGTCCCACTGATTCTTATTCGTTGCGACAGAATGAGCTATGTATTTTGAATGAAGGGAAAACTCTAACCCAAAAAATTAATACGGAGCCCGACGTTTCAAGGCCAGTTCGGCCCCTTGATCACGGGTAACTGTTTTTGTCCTTGTCGTCGTCTTGCAAATTGCCCGGTGTTGTTTGCGTCTTTAAAACGGCCGTTGCATCTGCACGCGCTTTATGGTTCGTAGCGCCTCGCGTGACGCACCGCAAACCGGACACGTAGGCGCTTGGCAGTGTCCCAGCTGACCGGTTGACGTTATTTTTGGTGCTCTGGATATACCAGGACTCTAATAAAAGGCGTCTTCGCCAGTTTCTTTCGGTGCCAAGAATAGAGCAATTATTGAATCCAATCGTGTCGACCCTCTTTTTGGACGTGTTCTGCCAGCGCACTACCCTGCACGTTATTCTTTTTGACGTCATACTGATGTTGGCGTAGACGTTCCGGGAAGTTTTTAGTTTCCCCAACGTAGGAGGCGGCACAGTCACCACACGGGATCCTGTAGACGAGTCCCTGAGCCTTTTCTTTAGGGGGACGATCCTTTGGAAGTGAGAAGAGGCGTCCAATGGTGGACACCGGTTTATGTGTCACACTGACGCCGTATTTTCGTAAAACGCGCGCGAGAGTCTCGCTTGGGCCCTTGATGTACGGGACGCATACGCGGTTGGGTGGAGGAGGGGCGCCTTCTGTTTCATTCCGTCTAAGTTTTTTGTACACGTTGTTCAAAAACCTGGGAGGATAGCCATTCTGTTTTAGGTCGTGTTTAATCGTTGTAACCTCGTTCTTAAGAGCCTCTTCAGTGGAGCAGACAGTAATTGCTCGCCTGAAGAGTGCGGAAGCCACAGAAGATTTGTGCGTTGCAGGGTGGTAGGAAGAGAAGTTCAGGTATCGGCCGGTGTGTGTCGGTTTTCTGTAAACTTCGAATGTCAAACGTCTGGACTTTCTCTTCGTGAGCACGTCCAAGAATGGAAGAGAACCGTCAGACTCCAGCTCAATTGTAAATTGTATCGCCGGTTCGATGGAGTTTAAGTGGTGGTGAAGGTTGTTGATTTCACTGGTTTTAACCACACAGAAACAATCGTCGGCATATCGTAAGAACAAGGTGGGTTTCGGGGCGAATGTCTCTAAGGCTTGCCGCTCGATCGCCTCCATCGTGAGGTTAGCCACGGTGACGGTACAGGATCCCGTGTGGTGACACACGGGATCCTGTACCACACGGTACAGGATCCCACGGTACAGGATCCCGTGTGGTGACTGTGCCGCCTCCTACGTTGGGGAAACTAAAAACTTCCCGGAACGTCTACGCCAACATCAGTATGACGTCAAAAAGAATAACGTGCAGGGTAGTGCGCTGGCAGAACACGTCCAAAAAGAGGGTCACACGATTGGATTCAATAATTGCTCTATTCTTGGCACCGAAAGAAACTGGCGAAGACGCCTTTTATTAGAGTCCTGGTATATCCAGAGCACCAAAAATAACGTCAACCGGTCAGCTGGGACACTGCCAAGCGCCTACGTGTCCGGTTTGCGGTGCGTCACGCGAGGCGCTACAAACCATAAAGCGCGTGCAGATGCAACGGCCGTTTTAAAGACGCAAACAACACCGGGCAATTTGCAAGACGACGACAAGGACAAAAACAGTCACCCGTGATCAAGGGGCCGAACTGGCCTTGAAACGTCGGGCTCCGTATTAATTTTTTGGGTTAAGGCTGGTTCACACATCTGCGTTGGTTGCGTTCGCATGCAACCGAAACGACCGTAACGACAAAGTCACCGGGACAAGCGTTCGCCGAACACAGCATGGCAAGTGATGCAAGGGGAAGCTTCGCGAAGCAATCCATGAGCCACGGTTGTTGCGGTGTTTTTGTCGTTACGGTCGTTTCGGTTGCATGCGAACGTAATCGTTGCAAGTGTGTGAACCAGCCTTTAGAGTTTTCCCTTCATTCATTGTCATTCCTAACCAGGTGGATGTCCACCAAAAGCTTTACGTTTAATTCTCTGCGCTACGTATTTTCAGCGATTTGCTATTGAAACTCACCGATTCAAACAAGATGGTCGTTCGATAAGCAAACACTTCTATGTTAATTTCCTAATATTTTCAGTTGAATTTACATCTGCAGAATACTGCAGAAGATTCAACGATGGGAGTTGGAGTACGAAAAACAACTCCGTCAGGAACAAGAGACCCGTCGAGCGCAAGCCAAGGCCACGGCCGAAGCTGACCGAAAACGCAAACAAGAAGCCGAGCAGCGACGTCGAACCGAGCAAGAGAAGACCGACGAAGCACGTCGCTGGAGCCAACGCTGCCCCGTCACTTACGAACAAGTCCTGGAAAAAAAATAAGAAATAATCCGAAGTCGTAGCAACCAAGGCCAAATCAACAAACGGTGAAGCCGCTGTGGCCGCACTACAACATGATCGACAACAGTACCCGCCGCAGAACGTGTCACCGAAGCAACCTAACCCACGAGACTCAGGCAGCCTTTTCGCTGCGACCCCAAGCGGCGATGATCTCCTACAATTCGTAGAGAACAGAATACAGCAGTGGCAACAACAGCTCCAGGAACAAGTTCAGCAACAAGTCATGATGCAGCAGATGCAGCAACAACTACAGATTATGTTTACCCAGCATGGGATCGGGACGGCGGTCTAGGCCCAATAAACCAATTGTAAGCCAACACCAGAACACGAAACAAGAACGAGAAGGCATTTACTGCCGTTCAATGGAATTGCCGGTGACTGCGTGGCAAAAAGTCCGAACTCAAGCTACGATTACACGAACGAAGGATTCCTGTATACGCTATTATGCTTCAGGAAACCTACGCGGCCGATATCAAACTTACCAGCTACATCAAGTACGACCAACCGAGCGTGACGCTTACCGTTAAAGGCAAGACCAGAGTGCAACCGCAAGGGTTCGCAAAGACCTACTTCAACAGCAAGTGGACACGCGAGAATGGTGCACCGACTCGCAAGAGGTAGTGGCCGTCCTGGTAGAGAGCGAGTGCGACGGCCCGATCCTGGTGGTGTCAGTGTACTAACGGCCTATGACTTCGACGGCAAGGAAAACGAGAGCTGAGATCGCCCATGGCTGGGTGGAGAAGCCGGTACGAGAGTACGGTAAGAAGAGGAAGCACGCGCTTCTTGTCGGAGGGGACTTTAATGCCAAACACGGAGAATGGGGCTACGCGAAATCGTCAGCAAGAGGTGCCGAGCTGCTGCGCAGGGCCACCGATATTGGACTCGTCCTGATCAATAAACCGGGGACCAAGGCGCGGACCGCGCCCAGTACCAACCAACAAGACACCACGCCTGATCCAACTTGGGCCGACCCTCATACTGCAAGGAAGACCGAATGAAGAGTTTTTGAGGACGCGTGGGGCAGCAACCACCACCCTATTGAGACGTGTATCATCGGCAGGGCATAGCGACACAAGAAGCATATGATGGCAAAGACTACAGTGTGGGACGACTTTCGCTCCATTCTCGAAGAATCCACGGGCACAAAATTAGATGACCTGACGAAACTGATTAGGGACGCGGTCAAGGCTGCAACGGTCGAGGCCCTAATCGAAAAAGAAGCGCCCATCCCGAACACCAGATTACTATCTCTATGGTGCAAGAGAACCAACCACCTGAGATGCTACCGTCGCACCCGCAAATGACGGGAAATTCGCAAGAGCAACAGGTACGCAAAGGAAACGCAGCGACACGCCAACAGGCTATGCAAGGAAAAATGAATCAAATCTTGCGAAAAGTTCAACAAACGGACGTCACTCAGATGCATGTGGGCAGTCTGTAACGCGATGCTGGGCAAGAGCAAGGGCGGCAACACAGCACCGAACATGGCCCTGGCGCAAGGCAAGGAAATCAGACAAATACTGGACGAGATCGGAGATGTTTTCTTCCCTCATCCGGCCGCAAGCCAGGACCCCAAAATTTAGGAACCCGAAGAATCGAAAGCCGAAGAGTATACGAAGCGGATTTTACTATGTGGGAAATCGAGGCAGCCATCGAGAGGGGCAACGAGTGGAGCGCGGGGGGCCCCGACGGGATTACCAACACCATGCTCAAAAACCTCCCGGAGGAGGTCAAACGAAACCTGCTAAAATCGATCAACGACGCCTGGCACGAGGGAAGCATACCGGACAAGTGGAAACCGTCGTGGGCGTGCCCCATACCCAAACCAGGGAAGACGCCGGACTGCGCGAGCAACGTGCACCCCATTGGGCTCACATCTATTCTCAGCAAACTGATGGAGCGTATGGTGCTCGCGCGCATCAACTGGATAATCGAGCATAAAAGAGAAGTGTTGCATCCCGCCCAGACGGGGTTCCGCAAGAACCTTGGAACGCAGGACAGCCTAGTCCTCATTCACGTGTACTTAGTGAACCGGCCAACGCATTGCCACCGACAACTCCTGGTAGCAGTGGGCATTAAAAAAAACTTCGACACCCTACCTCACCCGACGGTTATTGACACGGCCCGAAAACTGGGCGTGTGGGGCAGTCCCCTGAACTTCACCAAGGCCTTCCAGAGCGGACGAAAGTACCTGGTCAAGACCGGCAAGCACTGTAGCAGCGAAGAGAAGACGAATGAAATAGGCGTGCCACAAGGAGCAGTGCTTTCACCGGTGTTCTTCAACCTGGCAATGGCACTGCTCCTATGGCGGCTCGCCGTCGTTCCGGACTTGACATTCACAGTCTACGCGGAAGACATCACGGCGTGGACTATGGGCAGTAACAACGCGCCCCTTCCCGAGACAACGATCCAAAGGGCCCTTGACGTGGTGAGCGACTTCCTGAAGGAGGTCGGTCTACGCCCGTCACCCGAAAAGACAAGATACTTAGCCTTTGGCAAGGGCTGGGAAAACGTCGACGCGGACCTGCGCTTTGACGGTCAGAAGATCGACAAAGTGGCCGAGCACTCCATTCTAGGAGTGAACGTCCACTTGGGCGGCAACCCAACCGCCTGGATCGAACATATGCGAAGACACGGGGAAGAAAGGACTTTCGTTTGTCCGATGCTTAGCGACACGGGCCGTGGGCCTCGGAGAAAGATTAGCGAAGACCGTGGTCCAAGCCTCCCTTATACCTAAGATCTCGTACGGCCTCGGTTTCTACAAACTCAACGCCACTCAGCGGTCCCAACTGGAAACATTGATTAACGACGCACGACGCTGCATCTCGGGCTTGCCGAAGTGCACGCACCTGGACCTACTGCACGAGGCAGTCCCGATGCTCTCCCTTGAAGAGATCTAGCGGAATCAGGAGCGAACGTACGGTGCCAAATTGGCGCACACCCGACAGGGCGGGGCCCTATCAGATCTCATGCCCCCGTGGAGCTCTCTGTGCGCGCAAACAGCTCAATCACCAATAGCGGATCCCATCCCACCATGGCAGACGACGACGGTCACCCCCGCCTGTCCAATCCCGAGAAGGGTGAATTCAACGACCAACGCCGGTATAAGACGCAAGTTTGCCCGGCGGCTCGAAAAGAGCGGCGGTGACGACGAACTTCGATTATACGTCGACGCCGCGTTCAAAGATGGAGTGGCGATCACAGCGGCGTGGCATTACGAGCACGTGACCAAGGGCAAGAAACTGCAACACTGTGGATCTGCGCAGGAAGCCGAAGTAAATGCCGTACTCGAAGCCATGAAAGACACAGCAGTGTCATCAAGCAATGCATTTCACAAATTGCGCTTCTTCACGGACTCCCAGACAACCATGAGGGCACTTAGGACGGAAGTCAAGGCGCACGACGCAGTCGGAGAGATCTTCCGGCTGCACATAAACTGGAACGACGCGACCCGAACCCGCTCTCCATAAGCTTAGAGTAGATGCCTGGTCACGCGAGCATAGACGGTAACGAGAAGACGCACCGGCTAGCGATCGAAGAGCTTAATCTTATCGACCTTCGACGCCAGGACCCGGTCGCGGCCCCCTCTGTGCAACCGCCATCGTCCGCTTTCAACTTGTACGACATCGAGGGCACCGTCCTCTACATTAAATTGGCGATGAAAAATGTACGAAAGATGAAGCTAAATGCCAAGGGCAAGCTCCCTGACGCGAGCATTCCTTCGGGTTTCTTTCGACGGCATGAGACGGTCAAGCTGCGAAGACTCAGAGCCCACACCGCCATCACGCCACACCCTGCGATGGGCGCGGGCGGCCCACGAGAGGAAGAACACCGTTGACGGCGCTTCAATTGCAATTGACCACGACTAAAGCTCGTTATCAAGAAAGGTGTGACGAGAAGAGGAAGCCTGCTCCAAGGGCTGCATCTACTGCACGAATCGCGATGTAGAGTGCGACGAGCATCACCTCGTATGGGACTGCCCAAACTTCAATGAAGAGAGAACGAAAGCCCTGGACGTGCTAGACCAACAACTCCGCCCCACCTCCTTCGAAGCCTGGTGTCGACCCGAGGGAGAAAGGAACAAGCGCGTCGCGGTCCTGTCCGGCCTGCTCAATTACCTGAGCGAGACATGGCTGGACATGCACATATAAGGGGGTCGTTCCCCCACGGCGGGACCGCAGCTGTACCCGAGTTATGTGAATCGCCAATGTCCCGTCTAACCAACTATCTCTAAACTTGCCAATAAGTTGACTCCTCCATTCACCAGTGTCAATAAACGTCTTTTCACTCACTCACGGATTTGTTGATTGCATAAACAGTGCCAAATAAGTTTATACAGGCGAGGAACGCACTCAGTACGACGATGCTTTATGGCGATCTTGGTGCGACTGGTTTAGGGCGACCCTCTCGAAGCTTCGAAGACATGAAGGGGCCGAAATGGAGACGCCGGCGGAAAAGAGCGAGCCATGGAGAAGCACAGGACGCCTGGAAGCCACAGACTGGGTACGGTCGCAGACCAAACAAGACGCTTCTTATAACACCAACCGATTGTAATCTAAACATTTCAATAAATATTGCCGTGGGTGCACCTGGCCAAGTAGGCAGCACGCCCGTGGCCTGGCGGTTATCTGCAAAGACCCGAGGTTCGATTCCTGGCTGCGGATGCACCTTTTTGTTGTTTCTGCCAATGTCACGTTCTGGCAAATTGGAGAACCCTGCTGCTTATTCGAGGTTAGAATGTCCCACGCGCCGAAGCTTCTACGCCGATTGTTCAAGGAGCCCACGCGTGTGCATAAGGGGCTCCGCGTGGCAAGTCGGAGTCAGTTTCGCCCTAGCGCTCGATCCTGCTATTTCGCCGACATCGACGCCTGCGACGATAGCCTACTTCTCTTTTGTTTTGGGCACAAGTTGGCCCCATGAAACGCTCAGTTTTTTTTTAGTTATTCTCCACCTCATCATTTGTCATACGTGGCGATATATCCTTGCATTATCCCAAATTACCTGGTAGACCAATGACATAGTTTTGGAACGCAAATGAATAACGCTGTTGGAGATAGAAGAAGAAAACAGTTTTCTCATTGGAAAGCTGAGATACTTAAAAATGATTTCCGTGTATATTGTTGCAGCAATCACGTTTTAGAAGGCCATTCTTCTATAAGATTAAAAGGAAAAGAAACTACTGTTCATAAATATAGAAGTCGTATGTCTCAAGTAGAACACCTAGAATTGTGCTCCTGTTCCGTCTGCATCACGCTCGGGTCTTCACTGTTTTGACAGAATCCGCAGACGGGAAGCTTCAGAAAGAATTATATTTCTACATATTCTAAACTTTCATGATCCTGAGCTTCTTAAAAAAACAAAAAACTTGAATAGAAAAAAATAAAAACATTTTGAGAGAGCTTGGGGGGGGGGGGGGGGGCGCGTGTCAAAGAGTTAATTTTACGGGAAAAAAGAAATAGAGCAATATTGACGGCGAAAGACTCCATTTAGTCGGTAGTCATTTCCTTTCCACTTGTTTTCTCTCTTGGCATTTGGGGCGCGTGGAGAAGAGGTGGATCGGCTTCACCTTCACGTTGAGGGGGAAAGACCGAATGATTATCTCGTTGAGCGAATAATCATTCCGTTACGTCATGGACTTTGCACGCAGAATTTCAAGTAAATCTCTCGCCGTTAATATTGCTCTAAAAAGATATTTTTCTCGCGTAAAATTAATTTTTTTTTTTTTGCACCCATGTCCCAACCAGACTGTTTAGAAAAAAGTTTGTTTTCTTTTCAGTGGCCCTTTAATAACATTGTTTTATTTGCGTAGTTCCCTTCGTTAAACTTTCGTTTCAGCTGGTTGTCTGCCTATCAGGTAGTGAAAAATACGAACATCAAAACACAACAAACTAAAAGACGCAAATGCCATCAATGCAGGCCTATTAAGAATAAGAACCTGCGGTCACAACTTGCTTATCAATGTCCAGCTTAGGTTGTCTAACTGTGAGTGTGACATTATGTGTCAGCGACATTTAGCAGACATCTGTTTATTATTCTCGATGTGTCTTCAAAATTGTTAGAGGGGAACGTGTCAAATTTAGGAGTGTTTTTTTTTCTCAGATCGCTGTCGAAGAATTGGAATTATTTGTCCCGTGTGAAGTGATGGAGCTGCACTTTTGCAGAGCTGAACCCGTTCCCGGAAGAGAGCCCCAGAGAGGTGAGTGTGGTGGAAGGCGATCCACTATCGCTGGACTGCAACGCTCCGATGGGGTACCCCAGGCCTAACATCAACTGGCTGATTCTGCACAACAACGGTGCCCTGCGCGTGTTGAACTCTTCACGCATCACGTCCGACCCCGAAGGGGGCCTGCACTTCTCCAGGGTGGGTCGGCTACCTTCCTCTCATGTGTTTGTTATTTTCACCACTGCAGTGACGCTCAGAATGCTCCACGTTCCCTTCACTTTCTGAGAAAAAAGCGCTGCGGTTTTGCGACTGGAATAAAACCGAGGAAACGCAACAGAGACGGACGCGAAGAAGGCGACACGAACATGCGCGTGTTCTTGTGTCTCCTTTTTTAGTTCGTCTTAGTTTGCGTATACAAGTTTCCTCAGGTTCATGCACGATTTAGCCCAACAACAACACTTTTTAGTCTAAATTTCATTTCATGTACTGACATAGCCACAATACTTAATTGCAAAGTAATGCGAAGGTGGTCAGATATATGGAAGAAACATCTAGTAAAATGGGGTTACTTTGTGACAGATTTCGTACGTTTTAATTCTCTCACTGAACAATCATCAACATAAACGAGAATGAATAGTGGCATAACGTTGCTAAAACCTTCCCTTACACGATGGTATGTTCTACAAATCCGCATCTTTAATACAAACGGCTATATTCAGGTTAAAAGCTGTCACAAAGTTGCCCCGTCGTGTGAGAAACTTTGTGACAACGTTGTTTTTGGCCGAATATGATTGGTAAAAAATGGGCTGGCGTAAAGTTACCCCATCAAAAGTTTATTTGCGTTATCTACAATTGGTTTCTGCTCTGGCGAAGTTACAATTGAATTACGAATTATTCATACAGTACCTCCTCAATCAAGATCTTTTACCTCAAAGATGCCTCGCTTGCGTACCGGCCTAGGGGATTCAATTGTGTACAAAATTTATTCTTTTGAGTACAAAACAGCGTCTTCACGGTCCGGCCATCTCCAATTCTTTTTGGTCCCCTCCATAGTGCTGACGATGTACCCCTCAGGTTTGACTTTCGTCACTCTTCCCGGGAAAAGTTGTCCTTCGAAGTTTACTACGACAAAGTCATCCCCCTTGAAGGTGCTTTCTCCGGAACCGGTACCGCGGACCCTCGGGACGTTGCTAGTATTTGGAATCACGGAACTGGTAGGAGTGTCCGTTTTCAATAGGTTGTCAAGACTTCCAGAGAGTACCTCGGAATCACTTCTATTTTCTTCCGACCACCTTTTGATGTCGCCGTGCTAACCATCTGAAGGAGATTCTCTGTCACTGCTTTCTTCTGCGATGTCGTCCTCAAGAGAAGACGTCTTCCTAAGTTGTCTAGCCCTGATACCGGAGGAAGAGCTGCCCTTCTTTCCGGTTGTCGGTTTTCCCGTCCTGCTGGCTTCTTTTACTTCGGCAATCGATATGCTTTTCTCCGCTGGGACATTGAGCATCTTCCTCCTCTTGGTGGCCCGCTTTCCAGTCACCTTTTTTCTTTGTTTTTTTTTACTTAATTACTCTAAGAAGAGATCCCCTACGACGTCTGTCGTGGATTTCAAGCTTTCCTCAAGGAATGATTTAGGAAGCCGTTGGAGAACCTCGGTCTTGCTTAATGAGAAAATCCCGGTCTTCCGGAATCCTGACATCAGGTTTGTTTTAATACTTTCCTCCTTTGTCATTTTTTTTTAGTAGACCGGGCAATTTGTCCTTTGGCACAGATGTGCAGCGGCTTCCAGAGGTTGACTCCTTCAATTCCGCCAAAAGTGAACGCCAAATTATTTTCAGGCTACGAAAAACGGCGGCATCGAGGGGCTGCAGTAGATGAGTCGCCTTCGGTTTGAGCGCGATGAACTTTCCATGATTTTCTTCGCACAGACGAAGCACTTCGGGGCTAATGTGGGAACTCAAATTGTCCCCGATGAGAGCTTTTAGATCATCTTGCTTTTTCAATATGGGGAGCATAAGTGACATGAACCAGTCTTCGAAAACTTGGTGATCGAACCAACCAGATTTCGTTCGATTATACCGGGCCCCCTCTGGTTCATTTTCTGTCCATGTCGACCAAAGCTTCTCTGCTTTGTAATTGACGTAAAGCGGAGCCAACTCTCCCGCAGCACTTCCACAAACCAAAATCGAAGTACAGGTTTTTTATGCGTTTTGAATTTTTTCTGGATACTTAGCTCCTCTTCTAGTTATCACCTTTTTTGCTCCCTCGATCATCCTGTACATTTGTTTCGTCGTAGTTCCAAATGTATTCGTCCCGAATACCATCTAGCTCTTTCTCCAGATGGCCAAAAAACGTGTCAATCACTTCTGCATCCGTTAAGGCCCTTGCATGTGTGATGTTTTGTGACACGCGTTCAGAGAGGATATCTTTGTGACGTTCCATGAAAGAGTTTGCCCACTCCTTACCGGGAAAGTTGCCCTCTTTGAAAGCAGACACTTTTCTTCCCGTTCGGTCGAGATACGCCTTCACCACACAACGCAAGTCAAACTTTGCCATTGGGAAGCCAAATGAAGACATTGCGATTGCATGAGCAGTCAACCTCTTCTCCTCCTCTTCCGTAAAAACAGGTTGACGACTAACTTTTTGAGCCGGTCGATCGATTAAACCCCGAGCCTGTTTGGTCTTCAACCACAAGGTGTTCCGATGAATATTGAACCTGAGAGGAAAAACAAACAACACATAAGAACTAGGTAACGATAATGCGTAGGTAAGGACCTAAAAACAAGAAAAATAAAGATGTTTTAATAGTACTCATGAACCTTTCAGATGCTGCCCTCAGTGACAATTACTTTGAAAGGACCAACTGAAGGGCATTATTCACCGTTTCTTGGATATAATTTTGGTTGGGCCGTGCACCAAGCATCCTTTTATATTTTCTCATCTCTCTTAAACGCTGGAAAATCAACGAAACGACATATAATTTAAAATAAAAACAGAGTGGGGTAATTTTGTGACAGTCGGCGTGTCACAATGTTACCCCGCGAAGTATCAACATTTTAGTTTCCTTTCTATAACCTTAAACAAACATGACTTGATTAAATTTATATTACAGTTTATTTTAGCCTGCATACTAAAGGGGCGATGCAACGATTTTGTATTTTTCGCAAATACCACTTAGAGCGGATCCCTGACGTTAATGACCTGTGAAATGCCCGTTCGTTTTTCACCACAAGCAATCGAAGTCGCAGAAAAAAATAAAGAAAAACGAGCAGAGTTCACCCCCTCAACTCGCAGCCAGAGCAAGCGGCCACGTGATCTGGATCCTATTATATGCCGCCAATCTTGATCATAGCCATGCGCTGGGGTTGGCAAGGCACAGGACACGCGCCGAGTTCCAGACATTGTTATGGTTCGGCTGTTGTCGTCATTGCGGCGATTGGACACAGGACACTACCCAAATTCTTCTCGAGCTATAGATTATCACAAGCCCAAATCGAGTGCCCACGCAATGCTCGGGTTCAATCTATGAGCCGCATTCAAATATTGTCACTGGGCGGTACTGCTACCACCCAGCTACGTCATCAGGTTTTGCGAAGGAGAGATTGAATGAAAACACTCGGTTTTGTCCTCGAAATTACAGCGCAACAAAGGAGTTTCTTGGTCAGTGGCGTTGCGTGCGAGTATCCTTGAGTCCCCCTAGTGCCAGTAAGCTCGTGTAAAGTGAAAAACATTCGGATTGAATATCGTTGCACTGCCCCTTTAACAATCAGAAGTACATACCTGTTTTCGCTTTTTTCCTTGTGCAGACGGGTCGAGCACACAACGTTTATGGTGCTTCAAAAACGCGCGCTAAAACACCATTCAAGCTGTCGGCGTCTATACTTCATCTCACCTTAACGTGGACTAACTGCGAAGGTTATGCAAGCGCGAGCGGCTAGCTTTAACTGCCTTGACTGTAACACCAATACCACCTAGACTGTAACACTCGCTTTACGAGAGCTCGTGCAGTCGCCGAGGCTTCATACAAAGCAACTAGCTCGCGCTTTTAGCACACGTGGCTAACAATAGTCCATGGGAAGGTGAGACGAAGTATAGGGAGTATTCACTGGCGGCCATAGCTGTGTGCGCGAATTCTGAGCGCGTGCTGATGGCGAGCTTCCACAGTCCTTTTGCAACGTGCATTCCGCACCATCAAGAGTGCCGGTCTTAGCAGCCTATTGATGTGAGTTCGTTCTGAGCATGCGCTCTAAACAGCACCCACAAATATGGCGTCCAGTGAATACTCTCTATAGAGTGGGTCCTGAGAGCGGGAACTGCGGCCGGCTGCCTCTAGGTGACACGGCATGTCAGGCGAGCTTGTTGAGTGGCTCATAGATTCTCGGCGGCGCCTGGTTGGGGCGCGATATTTAAAATACTGAAAACCGAGCGCGTGTTACAAAGTAGCCCCTGCACTCACAAAGTAAACTCATTTTACAGCACCTTTACGTCCCATCACGTGGTTAACTTCTCTAAATTTAACTAGAAAACCCGTGGCATTGTTTCCGCTTGACTTTACATAAAGCTGTTTATAACGTTACATCTGTCTGTGATTTTACAGCTCTTCCATTACGTAATTTTTTTTTTTCAGAGTTCCCCCCACCTTTTCCCTCCCTTTCTTTGAGCTGGAAAACATATACTCTACTGCGTTACAAATTCGTAAAATGTGTTTTGCATATAATGAGAGGTTACATTGAACTAAATCTGTGGGGTTGAGTGTGAACTCGGTGCCTCTCTGCAGTTCTAGAAAAAAAAAAGCGTGTGGCATTCGCTTCTTTGGCCTTCACCATCGCGGCAGGTGGAGCGAGAGGATGCCTTGAAGGATGCGGTGTACGTCTGCACCGCAACCTCGGTCTTCCTGCATCAGTACAAGATTGGGAACAAGGTCCGGCTGCGTGTGGAGCAAGTTCCGAGCGCGTCAAGTACTGAACACGCCCCCGTAAGACAGTACCTGTCACCAGAAAACTTGGTCGTACTCGAAGGACAGGAGCTTAAGCTGTACTGCATCTTCGGAGGCTCGTGAGTGCTTGGTTTAGTTTTCGCGCACAAACTTACATTCTTCATCTCCTCTGCAAGCGCACGGAGTGTGGAAGTTCCTTTCAGTGTCATCAGCCAACACCACCTATAAAATTTTGAGAGCTCGCGTGCACTATCATTTCGACGTCATTACAGTGAGATCCAGCGCAGACACAGATTAGATACGAGTGGTGCGTCAACGTTCGGCTGTGCCTCATCTGTCCGTCTCAGGCCCATTTGCTAAGTTGACGACTTCAAAGTGTGATAACATATCGAAGAGGTAGAGGAAGCTGTCAACAGATTTCGATTCTTCTACATGGTGTTACATCAGCTCACACTTGACTTCACCGTAAACCAAAAGTTTGGATGGTTACAAGCACAAGGTCACGGTGCACTTTTTGCGTTCATTAGACAATACGGTGATGATACACGAAAAAGAAGATGACGAAAGAACACAGTAGCATTAAGGCCCGCTCATGCTCTTGCGACTGAGTACGGCCGAGAGAGACGAGATCTGTTAAAACTTCTTAAAACCTTTTAGGACGAGGGAACAGACTGGCATTCTGGCGCCATCTATGCGGTGACCCTGGAACTGCGTTTCACAAGCGCGAATGTTTTGCGGGATTTCCGAGGTCAAAAGTGTGTAATAGCTATAAGAAAGGCGCGTTTATAACGTTGACAAACGTTTCTCGAACCAAGCGAGGAAGGATAATGCGCGAGAGAAATAGAAAACATGCCCGACCGCCAAGTTTACACTTGTACCCAACAGATGGCGCCAGTCTGTCCTCTTGTTGGGTGAGCGGACGTGTTTCCTGGTTCTCCTCGAGCATCCGAAGCTAAGTGCCAGTTTTTCTTCTTTTCTCTCTCTTTTCGAGAGTTGATAGGAAGTGACTATGCGGTAGCAGTGTTAGGTTTGAACAGCAGCAGTTGGGATTAGTAGGGGCTACTACGAAGTTAGTTTCGTAGGCTGTTTGAATTTTTGGCGGGAAGTGACGGTTTGTTCCCGGTCTAGATATGGGTCTAGATTTGGGTCGGCAGGACAAGGGTGGGGACGAGTTGGTGCAGTGTGAGGGGTGTGGGCGGTGGTGTTACCTAGAGGAGACCGGTTTTGGGAGTCTGGAGGAGGCGAAGGGAATGAGTTTCGAGTGTCGGCTTTGTGTGAAGCTTCAGCAGGTAACTGGGGAATGGGAGGGTAGAGTTCGGGAGATTGAGGCCGAGCTTAAGGCAGAAGGAGAGAAGCGGGTGGTTCTCGAGGCCCAGGTTGAGGAGCTGACTAGGCAGCTTAGTCATGAGAGGGAGCAGCGGGTCGGTCTCGAGAAGCAGGTGGAAGAGCTGGGGGAAGTATGGAAGGCGGGTTTAGAGGAGTGTAAGAGGGAGTGTGACAGTAGGGTAGAGCGCCTGGAAGGGGTAATTCGAGCGAGTGAGAGTAGCGAGGGAAGAAAGGAGGAATTGTCAGCTCTAGCGGGACGAACCGCCGGTCCGGAGGCTGGGATCGCTGGTGGTCAGGAGTCCAGCCTGTTGACCGGCGGGCCCGACGACGCTGGAGAGCTAGGTGACCCTCAGCTCAATAGCGCCTTTGAGCAGCAGGCGTCGGGCAGTCAGGTGACAGCAGATAAGTCGCAGGACAAGGGCGCGCAGGTACCAGGGCGATCTAGGGTACTGGTAGTGGGGAGCTCTAACGTAGCGCGGGTTAAGAGGTGTGTACTGAACAGGGTGAAGGGAGACCAGAGGGTAACCGTAGAGGTCCAGTCAGGGAAGTGTATGGTGGATGCTATGACCGCAGCACGTGAGGGGGTGTGGGATAACCGGGAGGGAAGGAACCTAGTAATAGTTCACGCGGGGCTTAATGATGTGCTCCAAGGCAGGAGGCAGAACCTCGGAAAGCAGCTAAACGTGGGAATGCGTAAGCTGAGGGACGTGTCTGAGAATGTGCACGTGGTTGTGTGCACCATTCCAGAAGTTCGGGGGCAGTCCGGGGTAACGGAGAGGAGGGTTGTCGAAGCCAACAGAGTAATTAAGGGTATGAGTCGACAGCTTCGGTACGACGTAATGGAAGTAAACAGGGAAGTGTACGAGGCTGGCTCCCGCCCTTTTGCAGATGGCATTCACTACAGTGAGGCCACGGGTTACAGGGTGGGGGATAGGATGGGCCGCACGGTGACTGCTTTTTTGGGGGGACCGAGGGCCCTGGGGGTACTGAAGTAACTGAAAACCCAACAAAGTCAGGAGAGGCACCCAGGGTTAAAAAGAGGAGAAAACGTAAGAACAGGTATAAACAAACAACACAATCAGACATTGGATATATTAACATGCAGGGTGGTAGAAATAGGTTAAAATGGGAAGAGGTAGAGGAGCAACTAAGAAAGGAGGATTTAGTGGTGTATGGGTTTGTGGAAACACATCTCAGAGACATGGAGCAGCCACCTTGCAACCCTGACTATGTGTGGGAAGAATGCAACAGAACGGAGGGAACGAGGAAGGGAGGTGGAATTGGAGCATTTATTAAGAAGAACATGAGCTTTCAAAGGATCAGAAAGGAGTGCGCCGAACACTTGTGGCTGAAAGGAAAAGTCGCTGGGGAATCAACACTCCTTGGATTTGTTTACTTATGGACAGGGAAAGGTGCTAAAGAGGAAAACAGAAAAATTATTGATTGCACATCTAGAGACATTAGTGAGCTAGAGGAAGGCTCTGAAATAATTATTATGGGAGACATGAATGCCCATATCGAGGGTCTGGATGGGTATACGGACTCAACTGGAAGCATATTACTGGAACTGGTGGAAAAGCACGACTTAGTTTTATGTAATACCAGTCAGAAGTGTGACGGGCACATAACGTGGGAAACTGGCAATCTACATTCAACTATAGATTACGTACTTATATCACACAAAATATATGGTAAGTTACAAGTAATGAAAATAGATGAAGAAGGTTCCAAAAGTCTTGGTAGTGATCATAAACGTATTAAGCTGAATTTTGCCAGAGAAGTAAATGCTGAAACTAGACAACATAATTCAAAGCAGACTTTCTGCAGCGACAAAGAGTTGGAAATAGTTGCTGGAAGAATAGAGGAAGCAGTTTCAGGGCAACGGTATACAGATTGGACCTATGAGAGCCTAACTGGGCTTTTTGTTCTGGAACTAGACAAAGTTCAGAGTAAACGAAAGGGGAAGCGAAGACATAGACCAAAAAGCTGGTGGGACAAAGAAGTAAAGCAAGCGATACAAAAACGTCAGGAAGCCTCTAGAGAACACAGGCATTCCAAGCGTATTGGGGAGTCGGAAACGGAAGTAAAAAGAAGATGGGACACTTTTATAACATGTCGCCGAGAGGCATCCAGTTTGATCAATGCGAAAATTCAGAGAAAGGGTGAAGAATGGATGAGTAATGTAAGCAAGAAAGATAGAAATGCAGCCAAGAAGTTTTGGGACCACTTGAACTCACTCGGTGAAACGACGCAAGCTAGACAGAGGTTCATACTCTCGCATCAGGGAGATCAATTAGAGGGAGATGATGCGATACGATATATAGGAGCAGTGATGGAGGAGAAATTTCGGGAACGGGTACATGTGGAAGATAGGAGAACCGAAGGCAGTATCAGTCCAGCTTTTGACATCGCGGATTTCGGACAAAGAAAATGGAAAAAGGCGGAACGAAGAGTCCCTAGTGGCACGTCGACAGGCACAGATGGTATCCCAATCAAGCTGGTGAAGAATTTGGGTCCTAAATCTACGGCAAAACTAAGGGAGGTAGTGAGCACTATGGTAACAAAAGGAAATATTCCAGATCATTGGAGGCTTAGTAGGATGAGTATGATATATAAGGGAAAGGGAGATAAGTCTGACATTAGGAATTATCGTCCCATAACCGTGACACTAGTTATTTGCAGGTTGGTAATGCAGATTATAAAGAACAGACTGGAGGAATGGGTAGATTGCGAGGGCATACTGGGCGAGTTACAGAACGGGTTTCGGAAACAAAGAAGGTTGGAAGACAATATATTTTCTCTAACACAGTGTATAGAAATTGCGCAAAAAGAAAACAGACAGCTCTGGCTGGCATTTCTGGATATCAAGGGTGCCTATGACAATGTGAACCAAAAAACTCTGTGGGACATAGTGGAGAGCTTAAACCTAGATGAAGGGCTAACAGCAATATTAAGGAACATTTACAAAGATAATAAGGTGATTATAACATGGGAAGGAAAGGCAACGGGGAAAATAGAGATAGGACGAGGCCTTAGGCAGGGGTGCCCGTTATCGCCTTTGCTGTTTATGTTGTATCTGAGAGGATAGGAGGATAGACTAGAGAAGAGTGGGCTTGGATTTGACCTTTCGTACAGTAAGCTAGGCCAAACAATTCAGCAATCTTTACCGGGACTGATATATGCGGATGATATCGTACTAATGGCTAACAACAGGATAGATTTGCAGGAATTAATGAGCATCTGTGGTAGGGAAGGAGAGGAATTAGGTTTAGAATTCAGTAGTGAAAAATCAGCAGTCATGATTTTTAACAATGATGATGTTGAGAGACTGAAGATACAGAATATCACAGTTGAGAGAGCTACTAAATACAAGTATCTAGGAGTATGGATATGTGGTGGTGCAGAATATCTCAGTGAGCATGAAAAGTATATAATAGGTAAGGGCAACAGAAATGCGGCTGTAATGAAAAATAGAGCACTTTGGAATTACAACAGGTATGAGGTGGTGAGAGAGATTTGAAAAGGGGTCATGGTGCCTGGCTTGACTTTTGGAAACGCAGTGCTATGCATGAAATCCGAAGTGCATGCAAGACTAGAAATAAAACAGCGTGGAGTAGGTAGGCTGGCTTTGGGGGCACATTGCAAAACACCGAACCAGGGAGTACAAGGAGACATGGGATGGGCGTCGTTTGAGGGCAGGGAAGCTGTGAGCAAGAAAGAATTTGAGGATCGGCTGAGGCAAATGGGTGGGGAGCAATGGGCACGAAAGGTTTTCAGCTATTTATACATGAGGAGTATATACACAAAATGGAGACAGCGCACTAGGAAATTAAGAGGAAAGTTTTTAGGCTATAGTGGGGTTACGGAAGAGCAGGTCTCAGTTAAGAAGAAAGTTAAGGCCACAGAAAGAGATCGGTGGCTAGAGGGAATGCAGGCGAAGAAGGCTCTGGAAGGCTATAGATTAAACAAAACAGTTATTGCCAAAGAAAGCATTTATGACAATTCTAGGGGAAGCTCATTGTTGTTTGAGGCAAGGACAGGTGTTTTGCGAACCAGAACATACAGAGCGAAGTACCAGGAAATGGACACAGTGTGCGCTGCTTGTGGAGAGGAGGACGAGACGGCTGAGCACTTGATACTCTACTGTAAAGGGCTTCACCCTATGCATACCGAAGACAACATAGATTTAATAAGGTCATTGGGTTTTAGAGACAGCGAAGGAAAAGTGGATTTCAAGACAGTAGAGATTACCAAGCAAAGATTAAGTGAATGGTGGCAGAAAGCGAGAGAAAACTAGGCATTTTATTATTAACTGATGGCAAGGGGGATTTATAGCCTCACTTTCTTTTCAGTACGGAGTGAATAAAGTTGTCACATTTAAATATTCTAAGCTTAAAGGGTAAGACAAAATGGCTAGGTGGCGTAGGCTACCGCCCGATCCAAAGGGCTCAGCCGTATTCATCCATCCATCCATCCGTTGTAAGAGATAATAAGAGGTTCTAAGGCACCCGATTTTAAGAAGTCGCAAGAGTGTGAACGGGCCTTTACGCTTTCTGAGCTGCATGATTGATCCTATCGCCTCGTGCGGTCTGAAGCAAGTTGAAACGACGTGTTGCAGCGGAACGGAAGGTAAATGGTCAACTGTACGCATACACTTTGAAGTATGTTTTTTCTTTAAAATATGGTTACTCAAGTAGCCACATTATGACACTTAATGTGGTTATTTGAGCAACCATGATAAGGCAAAGATATCTTGTCTTTGTCATAAGGGGCCGATGGGTCCCAGTGAGGTTCATTGCAAAACCGGAGCCCCTAGCGTGAGTCGCGCCAACACGAGGTGCATTCAAAATAAAACCGGTTGGAATTAAACTTAGGATATATTGTCCAAAGGTTTCATTCACAGAATTAAGACTGCATTGTAGCAGGACGGAAACAGCCTCCAGTTGCACTTTTTATTTTTGACGAGAAATGCTAAGGTGTGACGTTGTAAGCGCTAATGGCATTTAATTAACTAAACTGCGAGCGAAATCGAAATGCGCCATATAGCTTTACTGCCTCATTCCTTTTTAAAACCATGTTCACTTTTGACACTGTACACTATAGAATTTGAATACTTCTAATTAATAGGGTCCCATAAAAGATTATTTGGGTAAGCCATTGGGTGAAGCTTCGAATGTCATGACTCGAGCAGAAAAAAAAAATCCAAACATAAACTTTTATGGCTGTGGTGTTTCTGGAATGATATCAGGGGAAATGAATAATAATTGGGGCATAGCTTTGAGGAAAGGGCCCCGTAGAAGTAAGTTTAACTGACTCTTTTTAGGTTCCTTTGCTGAGTAATAAAAGTCCACGTTTTTGCGCTGTGAACATTGAAGTGCTCGCGTCTTTTGCAATCGGATAAACGAACTAAATTGGCGGAACATTTGTTTCCAGGCCCCAACCACTGATCACTTGGAGGAAGCTCGACACGAATCCGGGATCTTCGAACTTCAGCACTGCCAACCACGGCGGAAGCTTCGTGACCAGCTCCGTCGTACTCAAAGACGAAGGAACGTACGAGTGCGAGGCCTCCAACGGCGTGGGCATGGTTCAATCCCATGCCATCAACGTCACGGTGGAGTCTGCTCCCTATTGGCTACGCTTGCCAGAGAACACCAACACCGCAGAGAACGAGACCGTCTCCTTTGAGTGTGCAGCCTCTGGCAAACCGGAGCCAAAGCTGCAGTGGTTCATCAATGGCGTTCCCCTTCAGAGTGAGTTGCCTGGACCGCATGTGGTTTCCTTGGGTTTGAAATGCCTCATTGCCCGTGGGCCAAGAAGAAGGAGGACTCTGGACACACAGATATAATCAGGAAAACCAGTATCTATAGGGTCTATTCACTTGCTGAGTCATCACCCACAAACATGGCCGCCGAGCGATAAAGCGGAAAGTTTATTCGTGAGCTTGGTGAAAAATAAAAGAAGGCAAAGCAAACTCGCCTATCGGCAAACCGCTATGGCCTTCGGCGGCCATGCTTGTGTGTAGTGACTCGACATTAAAAGGCGGTCTGACGTCATGTGAATAGACTCTATACTTCGTTTCAGCTTAGGTCCGAGCGCGGCAGATGTTATGAGCCGAAGGGCCAATCAAACAGCGAAAGAGGCACAACGTCATGGCGTGCTTTGTGCAGTTGATAGCACCAGCCAGTATTCGCTGTCTCTCTGTGCGTGCTCCTCCGTCGGCTGGTCCTATCAACTGCAGAGAGCACACCATGACGTTGCACTTTTTGCGCTGTTTGATTGGTCTTTCGGCACATAACATCGGCCGCGCTCGGACCTAAGCTGAAGCGAAGTATAGAGAACTAAAGCCCTAGTACCACTAGAGGGACAAACAACAAAACCATTCAGAACGTGCAGCATTCACGCGAAATTAGCTTTGGCAGGATTGAAATCACTCGTGTTTGTGGTTGCCGCTGGTTGTCGCTATAGCGAAACTCGGACATAGAAAGCTACGCAAAACCTCAGTCGTTAAGAAAGACACCATGATCTTCCTTTCCAGTGTTCTACACAACAGCATTTTCAGCTGATCTGTTCGAATCAAAAGAACTAATCAGTTCAAAACGGAACCTGACGTGGTCCAAAAGCTTATCTGAGCAAGGCTAAGCTATCGTCGAATCGCACGTAAAATGATAGACCGCTCTATTTTTTATCACTTTAATCCTCAGTCACTCGAAGTGCTATTGTAGAAGTGACTGAACGTGTCTAGAGTTTTCGTAACTTAATCTTTCTTTAATTCAGCAATCTAACGGTGTCTGAGATACTGACAACCTGACGTTCAACACACTTGCGCAGGCACTGAGTTTGGACACCCCGACACATTTTGATCTGGACGATTACCGTACGAATACGTATCACTACCGCGCGAGGCCATTGGAGAATCCAGGCTGGCAGTCATTCTCTACTTCCTAATGGACCTTTTGTAGAAATACGCGGTGCGCATGCGCGGAGTATTCATGCGCCTGGGTTGGAGAGTATCTAGTTCCAAACAATCCGCCATCTTGCATTTCTCGCCTTTGAGCGGTTTCGTTGTGTCGACCTCGGGGCGGAAGATTACGCACGATGGGGACAAAAGTGAGCTTGGGGGAGCCGTTTCTAGGTCACTTCGCCTCAATGGGTGAACAGGATGTAGCTGACGTTTTGGGTGTGGAACGGGTGGGAGAGGCCTTGGGCGCGCGTTGTTTTTGAGTCACCTAGTCTCGAACCGATTTGCGTGTCTAGGTGGCAGCACATATTTGCCAAGAGGTCCATTTTGATCTGCAGCCAGAATCTGTCCTCCCATACCATGGCACACTGACCTAACGCCGTTTGATTGTCCAATGTCGATAAATGAGGACACAATTTTTTGTATAAGCTATATAGCGGGTATTATAAGATCAATTCGATTTATTATATACACCTTCCTTATAGGACTGCAAAGTCAACGATCAGTTTGGAATAAAGCCGTACAGCACAAACCTTGATGTTTTTAATTATACTATTTTTTTTTTTGTAAAGCAACAGATGAGGTGTGGAACAGCTTGGATCGCATCCTTTTTGTTAGGATTGATAAAGAGGAGAGTTTGGAAAAAGTGATGTGCTAGTTGTGGGGAAATAGTGTTGGTTCAGATTTCGTGGACGCCCATGTTGAACAGGGAAATCACCCTAATGATGATTGTATTTCTGGTCATTGGTTGCTGCACGGTTCTTGTTCTTTTTCTTCTTGTTTCTGGAAGAAAAAATGAGACGTTAACAATTCCCTGTAACGCCGAATTAGAGCGCAGCTCTTGAGGAGGAGGAGGAGGGAAGGGTACGAAGAGGAGGGAATGGCCCTCCTCCTCCATCCATACACTCTCTTACTCCTTTCTCTCTCCTCCTCCACCCTCCTTCTCCCTCTTCCTCCTCTCATTCCCCTCCCATACTCCTCCCTTCTTCCTCCTCCGCCTCCCCCTGCCTCCCTCCTCCCTCGTGACGTCACTCATGAAGGCCTCGTGAAGGTGGTGACCTTCACTGTGAATTTCCTGACTTTCGTCGTGACCTTCACGAGTGACCTTCGTGACGTCACTCGCGACCCTAGTGACCCTAGGGACGTCACACGTGACGTTACGTGTGACGTCATTATTGGAAACGTACCATAACGCAACGCGCGGTTATGCCGACGGCGGCGGCGACGTCGCTTAAGCCGGAAACTGGCACCTAAGAGCTGCGCTTTAAAAGGAAACACATTCGCAGCTCTTCTGAGGCAGCCCGGGCTATCAGTATTAAAAATAAATAAATATGCTATTTTTATTTCACCAGTGCGTGTTTTCAGATGCGGAACCGAACCCCCGCCGTAAGGTGGATGGTTCACGAATGACCATAGAAGGCCTGACCAAGCAGGACACGGCTGTGTACCAATGCAACGCTTCCAACACCCACGGCTACGCCTTTCAGAACTTCTACCTTAACGTCCTCGGTATGGAAAACGGATATGGGGGGAGGGGGGGAGGCTAAAGGGTTTTCTGTTTGAATGCCTCCTTCAAGTTTGAAACAAACAGCGCCGTCCAATAAAAACGTATGATAACAACCAACCCACCCAGTGTAAGCTGAAGTGTCGAACCTTCGTGTTTGATAGAGGATCCTTGTAGGGAGTGGGTAGCATTCTTTTAGTGTTTCAGGTAAAGCCAAAATACAACAGTCTAATTCTGTCATAATATATCGAATATTACAAGTTTATTTTTTATTTTTTTTTTTTTTATTTAGGAGTTGATCGCTTTTTCCGCTTGCCGAAAACCACGCTATTAGAATCGATAATCATAGCGATACCGTAACCGCAACCAAGGCTACGAGGACTAGAGAACGAGACCTCGAATTTAAAACGTTCTTCCGTAGAACGACCGCTCGCTCTAGAAAACCACGTCTGAAAGCGCGGTGTGCGGTCTAGCTCGAGATTATTTCTTTGGCTTAAAGCTGCACATTTTCAAGCCTAAGCTTCAAGCTGTTCTTAGAGGGTAACTCCGGTACATTTTCTCGATTTTAGAGCTACCACGGTTTTTAGTAAAAGAAGGGTCACTGAATTGAGGTGTAAGTTTTTGTTTCCTCGTAGCCTATAGATTAGTAGATCCTCTCTGAAAGTTCGTATCGTAGTTCTACGGCGCTGCCGAAACTACCTGCTTGAGCATGACGGCAACCCTTGTGATCAGCTCCCTAGACATCGTACGAAGCAAAGTTCGTATTGCGGTATCGCAAAACGTACGACTGGCCTAGTCTCAAGAGCTGTTCCGATCGGTCAGTTAGGATGCTACGGCCGTTTTATGGCTTTGTTTCGTAGATACCAAATATATGCAGCAAATAGTGATACGCATTCCTAAAGTTGCCGGCCGAAGAGCGAGTTTGCATGGTGAACCCAGGCTCAGAACGAGTCCCCAATTTTCTTTTGTGAAGAACTACAATCTTTGTGGTGTGCAATGCACGTTGCAGAAATGTTGTGGAAGCTAATCGTAAGGACGCGCTGACCAGGAACGGACTAAACTACGACCGCCAGTGATTGCCATTTTCGGCACCACGACGCGCTCGAGCTTGCTGGGAGTCAATTCTTTGTGCTCGATCGCACGAAGGCTTGACTCCACAACAAAGTGCATCTCAATCGTTGCAGTGGTTGGATTTTGCGTGCTTGTTTCATTCTATGCGTTCCTAAGACTAATGGTTTTTAACCACTAAAACAATGACGGTGTCTTTATATACAATAAACTCGGAGGTGCATAGTATGTGTCGTGAATGAGCTGGGCGCATGCTTTGTGTTTGTGTGACGTCACGATACGTCACGGGGCCTGATGATGGTACAGGAACTCACGACGCTCAGACTTGACGGCAAGCCACGTGACGTCATGTGACGTGTAATGTCACGTGACGTCGCGGTATCGCGTGACGTCAGAGTGTCACGTAACGCACTTGCGTCAAGGTCATATCAGCCCCCGCAGTGCCATATTGATTATAATTTAAATGAGGTTGACCCGTGTGTTGATCGAGGTTAACGGTCGAACGTAACGTGTCGCTCTTCCGATTAAGCCAGCGCCCATACCATATTCCGTGTTAAAAACCCAGATTCTTATACAATCCAGTAAGGACTGTGGGTTTCTTTACGGATATCCCTCTGCTAATAGAGAGTTTTAGGGAACCGGAACAAAATACGATCGATAAACAAAAACGATCGATACCTTGGATCGGGCGAGTCGACCGATCGTGTGCCTCGAAACGGCTTTGGGGGAACCGTATTTGCAGACGATAGCAGACGATCGGTACAGTCGCGCCTCCTGGCAACGAAAACCTGCATCGGCCTCATCGAGAAAAGCAAATTTGCGTGTGTTTGTACAAATCGCAGAAACTGAAGCAAATAAAAATCTCATCCTAAAAATATAGAGAACCTAAAACAATGTATACCTACCTATAGTTCGTCTCGTTTTTTTACTGGAATGAATGCGCTTCCGTAATACAAAACCTGGCGCTCCGTGGCGTGTCGCCACTGGCGCTGCGAAGTTCTAAAATGTTCGTCTGCTAAAGAAGCAGACGAGCTTTCCGACAACAAAGATGCTCGATCTTTTTTGACGATGACTTGGGGTTGGCTCTATTCGGAGAAAACAATTTACAAAACGTTCTTTTGTACTACTGTCTGCGCACTAAGAGAGGCGCTTGTTGGCGGCAAGGCATGGGACGTTCAACTTGTCGTCGATGGACGAGGAGGACGTCGTACGGCAGTTCAGGTTCACAAAGGAGGATCTGCCCCATCTCCGATCGGCGCTGCGCATCCCGGAGACGTTGACAACCAACGGCAGAATCTGGGTGTCAGGGACTCGTTTTCCACCGTATTTTTTTTTTTTTTAGTTTACCCGATTCATATCCTCGGGAAATAAAATAGTTCCTCTATCGTACGTGGTAACTTGTTTTGTAAGTCATTAGTTCTCAGTGGGCAAGCTTTGGTGTTTTACATCAACCAAATATGATGTTTACTTCAACCACGTCCTGATATGCTGAAAAGTCGCCGACAGCAAACTCGATTTGACACACAAATAAGAACACGCTCGCGCGCGCTTATCATCAGCATTCGAAGTCGTCTGCCAGCGATCCTGTGTCTTTCCCTCGAAGCCCACTGCAGGGTCGAGTATTAAGAAAGTTATGGACAAATAAAACTAGGAATATTAAATCGCGAAGAAAATATAAATATAGCAAAAACATACTCGTTTTCTCAAGTTAAGGCGGTCATTTTTCCTGTACAAAGTTACGAGGAGGTCAATCCGTTCCTTCGCTCCTCGCAAAGAGAAGTTCTTTTTCGACGCCGCGTTCAAGCCTTTAAGAGGATATCGCAGCTACCGAGCCCTATGCAATTCCAATGGCAACTTTTTGGTATTTTTTCTCGCGAACCACCGGACGGATTGCCTTGGGAATGGTTTTATTAGAAAGATAATAGAAAACTAAGTAATATTGCGGCGCTACATTTCCCGATTTTTGAGCTTAAAAGTTTTTACGGGAACTTAAAGATGCTTGAAAAAGCCTTTTTTTTTTCGTTCCGTTCTTCATCAACATTTAAAAATAAACCGGGGCCAAAATACAAATTTAGGCTCGACATAATTCAAGACCAGGACTTTTAGGATATATCTCTTACAAGATCTTTTTTCCAGAGATTCTCATTGTAACAAAATTTAACTAAGTTTGTAGCCTAACAAAGCGTCAAAAAATCCAGCTGTCACCTGGCGCCATCTATGAGTCTGTCCGCAAAACATGCTCTTGAAATTGCGCAATGTGTTATTGCGCCCCGGACTACTTGCATCTTCAAGGTCGTCGGGTTGACAGTCGGGATTTTGAGGAAGAGTGCCTCTCGAAACATCGTTTTTTTTTTTTTTTTTTTTTTGACTGGGGCGGAGATATTTTGCGGGTTATCGCGTTAGTGAGTAATAGGTTGTACATCGCCCGAGCGCGTCCTTGGGAGGATGTTCGGTGCTTTGTTGGTGTTTTGGGGTCGCACAAATGATTGTTAGAAGTTCCTTTTTTTTTTTTTGGCGGCGGAGATGTTTAGCGGGTGGGTGAGAGTCATTAGTTTTCAATCGCAGGAGCGCGTCATTGGGAGGATTTTCCATTCTTTGTTGGCATTTTGGGTGAAGAAATTGAGAGTGAAAGATTTCACGCTTCAAGCGGTCCTTGCACGAGGCCTGAAGTTAGTAAATGCAGGTAGACAAAAGGAACCGAAGCGTCAAAGAGTAGATACTGTCTTACCACTTCTTTGTGTTCGAAGTTGGATAGGTGATTTGATCTGGCAATTTCAAATGTTCTGCAGAGATGCATTTAAAATGTTTACTTATTTTAAATGTGGAAGAACCATACGTGAGTTCGTCGATTTTGTTTTAAGTTCGACATTCGCTTTGCATATCAACTTGTGGAGGTGGATTTCTACCGAAATAAAACAAACATTGCGAAAAAAAATTTCAGTGAAGCTAAAAACAGAACAAGCTTTTTGGTAGTAGGGGTGACACGTTGCTATTTGGAAGTTGTGAAAGTTGCGCTGAAGATTCTTCGTTTGACCCGAACCAACACACTCTTGATTCAGTATTTTATGAAATAGAGGCGAATGTATTAGACAAGAACCCGCACATCTTTTATTATGGTGTTCGTCGATTGTACTGTCTTGGCTGCGATAAGCCTTGGTCGGCTACTGTTAGGCGGCGGACAAAATATCTCACCGGAGAACGGGCGGCGGAGAAAAGCTCACTAGTGAAATGCTCACTGCAAAACCAACAAATGCGGAGAAAAGCTCAGTTACGAAATATTTTATTATTGTTTGCACTGCGGTGTTTATATTTAAAACTCACGTCCGCACTTTGCTCAGCGCTCATGCTGCGCTTTTGTGTGTTCGTATATTTGTAAAGCCAAGTGTTCTCGTTCAGCCCCAGGAGAATAGCTTACCTACTAAGAAAAATGGGGAAGAGGAAGACGAATCCACAGTTTTGCGGAATGTGAACATGTAAAAAAGTGGGGAACGCTTTTTTTTTCTGTTAACTTTTACATGGAGACAGGACATTGCCTCAATGTTGAGTACTATACTACGAAAAGCAACAATGTGACCTCCGTCTTGGCACCCGACGACTCCTGACCTCCCAAAAAGTATCAAGTTCGTCTTAGGCCACATAACCGAAAGAGGTCATTGTTTACTACAAAGCAAAAGAGAAACGGAACATAATATTGCCGCGTGAGCAGCGAGCCAAGTAGGCAGCCCGCCCGTGGCCTAACAGTTACCGTGCTTATCTTCGATGCCTGGCCGCGGATTCACCTTCTTATTGTTTCTGTAATGTCGCGTTCTGGTAATTTCGAGAACCCTGTTGCTTATTCGAGGTTAGAATATTCTAGGCGCCGAACCTTCTACGCCGATTGTTCCAGAAGCCCACGCGTGTACAGAAGGAGCTCCGCGTAGAGAGCCGGAGTCAGTTTCGATTCTGCTGTTTCGTCGACATCGACCCCTGCGACGCCAACCTTCTATTTTGTTCGCCCCCATTAAACGTTCAGTTTGTTCAATTATTCACCGCCTCATCATTTGTCATTCGTGACGTTTTCTTTATCCTTTGGATGCAAAGAAAAAAAAACACTATTTACAAAAACGAGAAACGATCTGGCCAGAATTCCCATCATGATGTTCGATAAAACGGTGTTCTACGAAACGGCTTCGATGAAATTGGATTCAGTTACATGGCGTTCATTTAAATGACCTTGATAAAACACAGTTCGATGAAATATCGAGAGCTGCGAAGAAATAATGTTTAAACGGTTTGTAAATGTGAGCTTTTCTCCGCATCTATCCAAAGTCTGGTGAGCTCTTCTCCGCATCCGCCGAATTTCCGGTGTGCTTTTCTCCGCCGGAGAACAGCGCAACACCGGAGAACAGCACAACATCACGGGAGAAAAGCTCACCAAAAACAAGTTCACCGAAAATCTGACAGATGCTGAGATAAACCCACTCATGAATTATACGATCGAGCTTTTAAATTTAGTATTTGCGGAGAGGTATAAACGGAGAGATATTTACAAGGTTCGTATATTGCAGACACCAATAGGAATGAAGAAGCAGAAGTCCACAGTTTTTCAGAATGGGAACAATTAAAAAAGGGATAGACACGTTTTTTTTTTTTTTTTCTATAAAGACATTGCCTCAACGGCGAGTTCTGTGAACAGTAACGAAGTGACCTCTTCATTGCACCCGACGACCACAGAGAGCCCCCAAATTGTGGCAGGACCCATCACACCAAAAGTCATAAGTTACAACAAATAAAAAAAAATACGGAAAATAATTTTTTTATTATCCATATACCAAAATAATGCCATTTCCGAAAACGAACATCGTACGTGAGGTTCCACCTCATTCATCAAGATTCCGATGAGCTTTTTCTCCACGTCGGTCGGTCTTATGGTGAGATTTTCTTCAATTAGCTATTTGACGAGATTTGTGACTTCGGCATGGAACTGAACCTTTTTCATATCGGAACCGCAGAAGATCGCACGGGCCTGAAAGACGATGCTGGCTTTCAGCCATCACATTTTCACAAAGTGAGACACCTTAGGTTCTGTTGCGCACTAGAAGGTCACACGCACCTACACCGAACATTTCATCGAACGCCGTTTCATAACGGCGTTCGATGAAAAATAAAATTTAATAAAATTTTATAATTTCTTATTGTTATCTCGTACGACAGACGCCTGGATGGCACGACGAAGGACATGCCTGCATGGGGTGTACCCAAGCGGATAGATTCGGGTTCCGCCACCTCCCCCTCCACTAGCCCCGAATTTTTTGTTTTGTTTTGTTAGCAACGTTTTTTGGCCGGCTATTAGGATTTTTTGTTTAAAAATACCGGCCAATTGTTGTAAATGAACGTTTCGGTACGGGACGACCCCTTTTTCAATGAAACGGCGTTCGATGAAATGTCCTGGAACCTACGCGTTTGCCGTTTTTTTTTTTCCTTCGGGGTTATTTTCCCGATTATTGCTTTGCCCGACGACAACTCGGGCACAGATTTGTGAACCTCCCCCTTTATTTTCCCCCCTACAGAGCAATTGGCACTAAACACAAAGAAGGTCCAGATTCTCGATATACCATATAACGATGCGTACCCTAGCCACAAACCAGTGGACCCCCTGTAATAAACCGACCTCACCAAGCGTTCACGCATGCGTGAAGCCGACAAAAGTTTAGTTCCCAAGAAGCAGGTGGCAGTGTCCGAGACGGCTCGTGCCGTTACGTGCTTTTCACTGTGCAGAGTTCCAGCGAGGTTCGGGCACATGCTGAAATACTAAAGTTCCCTCGATGCATTGCGGCGGATTACGAGACGGAATGTCCAACGAGCCTGAATGTCCAACGAGACGGAAGATCCAATAATGGACATTCAGGCTCGTTGGACATTCAGACACGTTGGACATTCCGTCTCGGTTGGACCTTCCATCTCGTTGGACATTCAGGCTCGTTGGACATTCCGTCTCGGTTGGATCTTTCGTCTCGATGAACATTCGGGCTCGTTGTACATTCCGTCTCGATTGGATCTTTCGTCTCGTTGGACATTCAGGCACGTTGGACATTCCGTCTCGCCTGTCACGTGCTAGTATAATTTGCCTTGTTAAATATACAGACTTGTGTGTATATTTAATCCGCGTTCCTGCAGGCATTGCCGCATTTTCGTCATACTAAAAGGTCGTGCCACTGAAGCCGACGTTGACGGACCGACAGAGAAACACAGAGCAGACACAAATATTCTAATTTCATCTATAAGAAGGCATGATCTTTAGTTAGCTGAGTTCCGATGCGCAGCTATGTACCTATAGGTTAAAGCTGTTGACTGCACGACGCCAAACGCTCCTTTGATATTGACAGGTCAAATGTTTCGAATGTTTCGATGACATAGGTCAGTCAATTTGAAATATAATAGGGATGTGGTGTCCCGGTGTTCTAGTGCATCGCACTTGGGGGACGTCTACGAGAGCCGCGCTTGTGATCCCAGGAATTTCTAGTTCAGTCCTCATCCCTGCCCGTTTCGATCTATAGATAAGCTACCTACGGAGACCCGTATTGTAAGCACAGGACCGCCCGCCAGCGCCACTGACTATGCGCAGAGTCAATATTTAAATTTTTGAAAGGAGCATTAGGAGCTGTTGGTGCGAGGCATCAGCAGTTTGCTCAAGGGTAATTTCCCACTAATAAAAAAATTAACATCTTTCCTTTTTAATAAAATCTTCATCCAACGCGCCTATAAAAGTACGGGGTGGTTAGGGGTGGGATCCGACAATTCATGAGTAAACGCAAAAAACTGTGTGAATTTGACAATTTTTTTTTTTATTTTTGTTCGTTTATCTTTGGAACACACAACTACTCACTGTACACCGCAGTTGTCAATAGTTTATTTACGCACGCATTCCCTGCCAGTAGGTTTGTATGTCACAGACTAGAGCGATAATACTCGTATCACGCAGTACGCAATAATTTTTTTTGCATGTGACATGCATAGTGGTTTTAAGAAGCCCATGTAATTTAGCCGGCTTCTGGAAGTACTCTGAACCTCCCAATCCTGTCGAGGTAGTTGATGACGTCTTGGTACGTGGGAGCTTGACTGCTGATAATGGATGCGAACGCATCCACCTCGGTGTACAGCAAAAGGTTCGCACCCGGATGTTCCGATATTTTGCATCCTGTGTGAATATCACAATATATCGTTCCATGTCGTTCTCTATTATTTTAGGGGAAGCGTATTGCACCGCGAATCCGGCCAATTCGTAGAAAGCACATCGGTCTCTGGATAACTGGAAGAAGGACAGTTCGTCGAATGGAGAATGTGGCGAAAGCGCCCGCTCGTCGAATTGTCGAAAAGAGTTGATTAGGGTAGGGTGTGTACATAGCCAGGGACAATGGGGGTCAACAATGAGACCCTCTTTCCAAAAAAGGGAGGATGACAAATGCAGCTCTCAGAATTTACAAGGGTCCGATAGTGAATCGAACCCTGGTCGTTCAAAATTATAAAAGTCCGGTTCTACGTGAATATGTTCACCCACGACTCGATCATAATTTAATTTGGGAACACCGAGCGAGGGACTGACCTCCTGATCCTGTGGTCATATGTGCACGTGTAATTTGCGCATCTGAATAAATCGCGGTCCCACTGTTGCATGGGCTCTGCGATAGAGTTACGACCAGTTGAAATCCGATCGCAGCCTCGGTATGCTGCCTGGGCGCGTATCGGTGCGATTGCTGCATGCCACGTGGCCAGAAAAGACAAAGCGGAAACGACAGAAGACAATCCTAAGAAAGTATTGAATTAATTATTAAAATTACCTACTTGCTGCTTAACACATGGTTCATTGCGACAGCAATCGCTTTGGTGGCCGAAGCATGCGAAACTAATCGTCGCGATAAGCGCCAATGTGCCGAAACCTCTGGACAATCACCGGACAAAAGCTCACCACTTTAGAATATCACCTGCACAAAGGCTTAATTGAAGGAACGTTGGATTTTATAACTGATTTTGATATAAGGATCAATTTTTGTTTTAGGGGACCGAGAAGTCCAATCAAAAATGTCTAGAGCTTTCACCTTCGTTTTGTAAAAAAAAGAAAAAAAAAAAAAAAAAAAAACATCTACAATCTATAGTCCGTTGCAACTCAAGAAGGTAGAGCGAGGGTAAGACGGGCCGGGGAGGAGGAAGCAGTCGGAACGCTAAAGAGAGAAGGAGGTTTACCCCTCTCTTTTCAAGCGTTCCGTCTGCTTCCTTCTCCCCGGCCCGATTTACCCTTGCCCTACCGTCTTGAGCTGCAACGGACTATAGTGTAATTACTAATTACACATACTACGCCGACTTGACCTAACAATAATACTAACAATTTAATCAGGCTTTTTTCTCCTATGCGGGGGACATCATCTTTGCGCGACCAGGGACACCAATAAGGAAATAGAGCAACCCGTACAATACGGAAAGAAGACTGTGGCATGGGATAAGCACGCTTAACGATTGTAAGAACTCTTGTGGACCCCACATTTGTTTCCCGCCAAAGTTCCGACCTTCTAAAAAGCAAACGCGTGAGCGATTGCCAATGGGCAGCGAGTTCGAACTTTGATGTTACAGCATGTGTGACCTTTTCCATGTATTTTTTTTAATTATAAAAATTATCTTTATATTTAGATATATAAACGAACAATAAATATATTGTCTTTTGGGGTTTTATGAAGTCTACGAAATACACGAGCATATTTTTAATTTTATTCGGGGTAGTTCACAGAGGCAACACCAGAGGGACAAGCTCAGCGGCACACCAAAATAGCCGTGCATTGAAAAGCCGGGTACCGAAACGACCACGTACCGAGATCTCCGCACCGAAACGTGTGGTTCCCCATTTCATCAAACGAATTTTTCACCGCTGTAACTATCAATAATCCTACTATTCGAAAAAAACAAAATCTCCATTCCACATCCGTTGGATATTAAGACTCGTTGGACATTCAGGCTCGTTGTACATTCCGTCTCAGTTGGATCTTTCGTCTCGTTGGACATTCAGGCACGTTGGACATTCCGTCTCGATTGGACCTTTCGTCTCGTTGGACATTCAGGCACGTTGGACATTCCGTCCCGATTGGACCTTTCGTCTCGTTGGACATTCAGACTCGATGGACATTCCGTCTCGATTGGATCTTTCGTCTCGTTGGACATTCCGTCTCGCCTGTCACGTGACCGATTGGACATTCAGGCTCGTTGGACATTCAGGCTCGTTGGACATTCAGTCTCGTTGGACATTCAGGCCATAAGCGATTGCGGCGGCGGTGGCGTAGTCAAACTGCCTGGTGAGATGGGTCTGTTCTCTTTGAGAGTTGTGTTATCCCCATCGCAAAGTGGGAGCATACAATGTTCGCCGTTTCGTCACCCTTTCTTTGTAACAACTCGCAGGTTTGTGGAAACTTCAACTCCGACTGAGAGCGAAGTTGGAAGCCATCCGCGCCAATATGGTGCCTCTATTAGCCGCGAGAACGAGCTTGAAATCAGTGTAATGATTGGTTGCTCTATCCCCGCCGTGACGTCACTGGTACAGCGGTTTTGTCCCCGGGAGATTAGGATCGCACGAATAAAAATATAGGCACTCTGGCACTGTAGGCACGAAAATTTTTGCCTTGCAAGAATAAGGCAAAAATTATCGTGTAATATAATATCAGCCAATACTAAACCGTTTCCAAAACGGCTAGGCAAAGAAATGATCTCGTCAGGTCACTATCGGAACTAATCGGAACACGTAATTATGGAAGGTATTGTTTTAATATTTTTTTAAGGCATAGCTTTGTGACACTAGAACTACGCTTTGAACAGTAGGTATATAAGACGCAACACTGTCTAAACTTGTGGTTATTGATTTTTGGCACTTCGGCAGTACAACACGAAGTTCTGATTCCGTGCCATTTAGACATCGGACACCGATTTAGAAATTAGGGTGACCATTGAAATCCGATGCTCTAGAAAAAAAAAAGATGCGGTTGTGTTGTCTTAGTGTTAATTGTTTATACTTTCTTTATCCATCACTTGAACCAACACGCTCCTCTCCCAAGTATAAAAAAAAGTTGTGAATCTAATGGCTGCTGACAGTATCGTGAACTGGTTCATTTCGTTTCTTTTTGCGCACAATGAGATCAGACACTTTTTAGAGTGAGTAGCTTTATTTTTCAAAGCACTGCTTCATGAAAAGTAAGCTCTTAGAGCCGCTATTTAGTACGCAACGCCATTCTGACTTGTGGTAGATTATTTCGCAGCATTACGACACGACACATGACATATTTCGCTTTGTAATGATGATATGGCATATTTCGTTTTTTGTAATGACGATATAACAGTCTACATGCTATTTGGAAATCGTATTGTACGAAAAATCTCGGAACGCAACATAGCCGAAGACCCGAGCCAAATGTGGGACCGGACATTTCATCGAACGCCGTTTCGTCAAACGCCGTTTCATTGAAGCCGTTTCATCGAATGCCGTTTCATCGAACGCCGTTTCATCGAACGCCGTTTCATCGACACCGTTTCATCGAAACCGTTTCATCGAACGCCGTTTTATCGAACGCCGTCTTATCGAACGCCAGGGTGGCATTCCCGCTTCCTGCAGCTGGTCGGAGGTGCCCATCCCGGGTTCTGGAAGTTTTTGACTTGCATCGCCGCACAACATCAACTGACGGAAGACAAGGTGGAGGCGATGCTGAGTTCTCAAGAGCCTCCTCGCCAGAAGAAGGCCATAGCCGCAAGAAATGAGAAGGTCCGCCTTTTTTATGAGAACTGACGGAGCACGGCTGTGGGGGACTTTTTGATAGCAACTGCTCATCATTCGAAACGGTGAATGGCTGTCGCACGAACACATGAACCCCCGAAATTTTTCAAATAAAATTTGAAGTGACGCACTTACTTTTGACTTCATTGAGTCTTAGAACTAAAAAAAACAAAACAAAAAAAAACAATGTTTTCTTGTAGTTTCATAAATAGCACCTCAGCTTTAGCTACTGCAAGCTTCGGGAAATAAAAAATTATCAATAGAAAGACATGAGAGGTTAGGAGGCTCACTTGGCTAAAGTTGTTGCGCCTGCGCAAAACCTACGTTGCCTTCTGGCCTCCATGAGTTGGAGTGCGCTCTTACCGGGAGTGCGACTTCTTATTTTTATTTTTTGTTACAATACCCTCAAGGCCCATCGGGTAATACAGAGGGGGTGAACAGATAAGCACAATATGCGAAACAAACATAAAAATCGGTACAAATATCCTCATGGGTTACTTGCATCAAAATAAATTGTAACGGCTACAAGTTCGGACATTTAAAAACCTGACGATGAAATGGGTGAATGACACGAAAATGCACTCGATCCGTGCATAAAAGAGCATCTGTCACACTTTGTATATAAAAGACATTCGATGAAACGGTCATCAGCGATTCGATGGAACGGCGTTTGATGAAACGGCGTTCGATGAAACGTCCCTTTTTTCGATGAATATAAATCAGGCGATTAACGCAAAAACAAAACACAAACTGTATTTACACTAATAAATCAATTGAATATACATCATTGCACAGAAGTGTCTCGAACGGCTTCTGTCTGTCGTTTGCCTCGTTCCGCTCGTGTAGTTCCAATCCTTCTAGTTTCTCAACGTAAATTTTCTGGTGAGCGTCAAATTCTTCCCAATCTGCAACAGAGGCGTTCTCTAACTGCGTTTTTTTTTTTGTTTTTTTTCCTAATCCCGTAAGAATAGGACAAAGGGCGCCCTTCGCGATGGCCTCGGAGGCCCACAAAGCCATTCTCGCAGCTCGCAGGGCGGAGGGACGCGATGGGTGGGCTAAGTGGGGGCTTTCAGGGTCAAGCCGTCCGCTGATAACCGGAACAAAAAGAGAAGCTTTTTCTTTATTTTTGTTTTGAAAGGCACTATATCGCGTAAGCAGGTGAGTACAAAGGCTTCCTCCCCAGAGCCATCTGGATTCCGGAAAAGTTCCTATCGGAGATGAAATTCTACTGAGATATCCTCTTAAGGACGTCATTCCAAAGGGCCGGAGTAAAAAAAGCATTAGGGCCTAACACCTCCCGAAGTAGGAAGATATCGTCTTTCGCTGAAACCCGCTTGCGAAGCGGAGGGACGGAGGTAGATACGGCGCTCATGTGGCTCTCTTACGGTAAAGATAGCAGACGATCACGGTCGGACGCCCGCGAACCGATCGTTGTGCCGTGTACGGTACTGCCACGAAAAAAAAAATTAATTAATACAGGAAAACCTGTAACTTTACTGCTGTGCATTTATTAAAACTATCACCCAATATTTAAAGGGCTCGTTTTATAGAATATATGTGATTGGCATTAGAACACAAATTTTTAATTCATGCAAAATTTTTAAACTAAAAAGTATCCAGATCCTTGATCCAGAAGGCTGTTGCTCACTCTGTTGACACTACAGATAACCCTCAGTCATAAAGCAGCTGTAAAAACGGGTGATAAGAGCTCGAAATGCACATCCCAACCTTTGTATGGAAAAAAGAACTTAAAATATTAAAAACTTAAAAATATCAAAAAGTTAAAATGTAAAAAACTTAAAATATAAGAAACTTAAAATATAAAAAACTTTAAAATATAAAATCTTAATATATAAAAAAAACTTAAAATATAAAAAAACTTAAAATATAAAAAAAAACTTAAAATATAAAAAAAAACTATAAAAACTTAAATATAAAAAACTTAAAATATAAAAAACTTAAAATATAACAAAACTTAAAATATAAAAAAACTTAAAATATAAAAAAACTTAAATATAAAAAAACTTAAAATATAAAAAAACTTAAAATATAAAAAACTTAAAATATAAAAAACTTAAAATATAAAAAACTTAAAATATAAAAAACTTAAAATATAAAAAACTTAAAATATAAAAAAACTTAAAATATAAAAAAAAACTTAAAATATAAAAACTTAAAATATAAAAAACTTAAAATATAAAAAACTTAAAATATAAAAAAACTTAAACAGAAATATGAAAAAAAAAAAAAGTAAAGGGCCAGCCGGATTCGAACTCACCACTACCGCACCCTTACGAGCTCACGAAATCGACGCTCTAATCTCCTGCGCCACTGAGCAAACGAACTTTAGCGCTGCTAAACATTAATTTATTTCTATCAAAGATGTCTTATTGCGTTTCGGTCTGTATTTTCTTTCTTATTTGCTGATTCCAACTTTATGCACTTGCTGTCACATATGGCGCTCCTGCTAGGTACTACCACGACTTATTTTATTCATGTTTGAAGCCACGGCACGCTTTCTCCGCCAGCGAAATAGCCGTTTTGCTAACCAAGCGAGACCGTCCATGTCGGCCATTGGTCGTGCCGGTCGCGCCTTACGGTTCGAGCAGCGCATTACGGTAAGATCGCGGAAGACAAGCGCATGCGCACTTCGTACCGGAGGGCCCATCGTACCGTGTCGGATGTGCAAAAACGGTTCCCTAAAACTCTCTATTGTCGTTTCGGATAACGGTCCGGCCTTCGTAAGCGACAAGTACAGCGAATTTCTAAGCCGCAATGGGATCCGACCTATGCTGATTCCACCTTACCACCCAGCATCAAACGGAGCTGCGGAACACGTCGTGCAGACCGTGAAAGGAATGCTGAAGAAAGCGTCATCTGGAGATTTTTAGACCCAGATTGACAGGATGCTTCTGACATACAGAACTACAAAGCATTCACTAACAGGTCATAGTCCAGCTGAGCTGCTAATGGGTAGAAAGTTAAAGACAGCCCTAGACCTCCTACATCCGGACATGCGGAGTGAAGTACTATGGAAGCAGCTGAAGCAGAAGTTACGTTGTGACCAAGGAGCACGCAAAGGCCCTCTACCTCAGCATGGTCAAAAAGTGTTTGCCCGAAATTTCAGGTCAGGGCCTTCATGGCTTCCTGGAGTTGTTATAAAACCATCGAGTTCATCATCTGTGCAAGTGGAACTGAGAGATGGGACTCGTTGGAACCGTCATAGTCACCATCTTCGAGAACATCGTCTTCCACCTGTGACACCCTACTGAGAGCACGGGGCAACCGACTCCTCAGCTGAACGAGACAGGGTAAACCGGATCTTCCAGGAACTAAGATCCTCATGAACCAACAACAGTACACCCTGACAGAGGACCTCCTTGAACTCGGGATGTTTCATGCCAGACATTGCCAACCGTCCAGACTCCGAGTAGTCCACAGAAGCTACGCTCTACGAGAGTAAAGAAGCCCGTAGATCGTTACAGGCCTTGGACTATAGTGACCCGAACTTTGACGTCTAGTTTTTGAGACAGTGTTGTTGTTCCTTCGTATAAAAAAGGGGAGGAGTGTGATGATAATGCTAGCGGCGCCATGCATCCGTGGCGCGAGAATAAAGAGAAGTGTCTGGCATCTCGAGCTGCCTGCACATCGACGTGAAAAAAGCGTTCGATTCGGTGCCCCACTCGACAATTATCAAGGAAGCGAGCCGGCTTAACATAACCGGCAGGACCCTCAACTTCATAAAGAGTTTCCTGGAAGGGAGGACATTCTCGGAACGCTGCGGCAGGCACGATAGCGCGCCAAGAGCGAACCACGTGGGTGTCCCACAAGGCTCGGTCCTCTCACCTACGCTATTTAATCTGGCGATGGTGGCGCTACCCCACGGACTCAGTAAGATCCCTGGCCTAGAATTCACCGTATACGCGGATGATGTTTCGATCTGGGCTTATGGGGAAGATCTCGAAAAGCAGCGAGATATACTACAATCGGGCCTAGATACAATCGAGGCTCACCTGGCCCGTGTGGGAATGCAGGCGGCACCAGAAAAGACGAACTACACGGTCGTACGCAGCCCGAGAATTCGCGTAAAGGAGGACTATGCAGCGAAACAACCTGGTCCTTGCGGGGAAACGAATTCAGCCTTCCCCTTCTGTAAAGATCCTGGGGATCACCATCGAGGAGAACGGCAAAGGAGACGCTTGGCTCCGCGACGCACTCAAACAGTGCAACTCGGTGCTCAGCATGATCCGACGGATCTGCAATGCACGTGGAGGGGCGTCAAAAGACATTGCCGAAAATTGGTCAAGGCTCTCGTAGTATCCCGGGTATGCTACGGAGCACGCCACTATTGGCTCACAGCAAGACAATGGGAACGTCTCGAAGTTTTGAACAACCATGCTATGAGAGTTATCACTGGACCGCCCCGTTTCACTCCTCTCGTTAAACTGAGGCAGTACGCGCAGTTGAATAAATTGCACGACGTCGTGGAAGCAAGAAGGAACGCACACGACGAACGCCTTAAGACAACACCGCAAGGAAGAGGCATCTTGCGACTCCTAAAAAAATCGGTAGATGGCCTCCCAGACTGCAGAAACAACTGCCTTCGTGGGAAGACCTCGCGGCCATCACAAGCAGCAAGCCTCTAAGGGCATACAGGAAAGGGGACACCAAACAACTGGCCCGCAGGGTAAAAGCACACAACAAAATGGTGGAGAGCTGGAAGCAAAGCAAGACCGTAGTTGCTGCTTATACGGACACTGCATCGCTTGAAGGCCCCGTCACCCTCAAGTCGGCTGCCGTGGTATTTCCAGCACTTCGACTAGAGGCAATTGAGGCATTGACCCCTACGGTGTCGACAAAGGGAGGAGAACTGGCAGCCATCCGCCTTGCATTAGAGACGGTCGTTATTCAAGCTACCGACCTCCCAGGGAACCTCAGGATCTTTACAAATTCACAGGAGGCGGTGAAAGAGTGTCGAAGCAAGAATAGCCCTAGCGTCCAAGTACGCAAGATCAAGCAGCTCGCCACGACACTTAGGTCGTGGGGAGTTAATATAAGAATCGAGTGGGTTCCTGCTCATGCAGGGATCCCAGGCAGCGAAGAAGCCCATCAACTGGCCCGCGACGCCCTTGCTGTCCCTTCTTTCCGCGGGCCCGGAGATGAAACGCTTCCACTTCAAGATCACCAATATGACGTGACCGCTCGAGATCGAGCATCCATCGTCGATTGGGAGTCACAAGAATATGACCCCGCTGAAGAAAGGGCCGGGATTAAAAATGACTACCAGGCGATACTTGAAGAGCTCCTGCCCGAGCCGGCACATCTCCTGCTCCCTTCACGGGAATTTGGACGAAGAGGGCAGGTTCTGCTCACCCGAGTGCGCACAGAAGCAACTATATCGCCCGCGAGACTCGCATCGTGGAACAAAGGCAAAAGGTCTGGCCTTTGTTCCCAGTGCGACATGGACGCTAGGCGGACACGTACCACCAAGTATGAGTGTGCCCCAAGTATCACGCTGAAAGGGCGAAATTCCGACCTCAGAACATCGCCACTCTGGAAGGCTGGACTCATCCCCCTGGAAATGAGAACCAACAACGAAATATCCTGCGAAGGCTCGTGGACTTCCTCCATGAGGCAAAGCTGGAATCTTTTATTTAGTGTACATATGTTTTAAATAGTATGCCGCATCCAGGCCTTGACTATTAGCCACCGATGCATTCTTACACCTCTTTTCCTGCTTATGGCATCAATAAACGCTCTTTGAACTGAACTGAGAACGATGGTGTTCATTCTTTCCTGCCCCCGTTTTACTCGGGAAAGCTTATAACAGTTTCTTAAAGGGAAAATCCGTTGAAACAAATTTGTGCCCTTTTCTAGATTTCTCAGTGCCGATAATCACAAACAGAGGCCAAATTGATGCCGTATATTTTGACATGCCGAAGGCCTTTGACCGTGTAGATCAGTGGTCTCAAACACATAGGAGTGTGGGGGCCAGATAACCTACACCGGAAGGGCCGATGGCCAACTTAAAACGGGAAGGGTGGGGGGTAATTGGTTTAAAAGAAAAGAGACCTCGTGCTTTATGCTTTTTTAAACTCACACTTTTGCCAGTGACGTCTTTAAATTCAATTTGTTTATATGACTACTTTGGGCCCTGACCTGATATGATAATAATAATTAAAATGACACCGAACCGCTAACGTGCTGGCCTTTTTAAAGGGGTACGAAAAAAAAATTGAAATATTCAAATTTCGTTCAGAAATGAGTCAAGCATGACGGATAATAACCGTAAATGATAATCGCACGTTTGTATTTTGAACGACTGGGTGTATTTTTTGTTCCAAACGGTGAACTCGAGCAAGCGCTCGAAGAGAAGCGAACGGAGAGCGCGATGCGTCATGAGATATCCGGCGCAAATAAAAACAGAAAGATTCCCCGCAGCAAGGCTGGCGTGGTTATGAGCTTTGCCCTTGGGGGCGTTGACAGCGTTGTGGTGGTGTCAATACACCTTTCCAAAAAACGCTTCTAGGCCGCCGCCATGTTGCTGATGCTGACGTGGCTGGTGTGACTCTCGCGCCCTCTATCAGCTAGACATTTTCTGCCACTCTCTTGGACTGTGAAGACCCGCTCAGCGCGGTTCTCTACCTACGTTTTTGCGGTTTTGCATTCGGCGTTTTCTCGCCCCTCTTGAAAAGTTTCCACTTAATTTTTTTTATACGTCCTGCCTACCCTTTCTGTGTTATGTTCCATTGCGAGAAATAAGGCTGGTAAGTGCCTGCCATTGAAGTGTTTCTGCTCGACATTCGCGGGACACGAGGGAGGTGAAGGACGTCAAACGACGCTCGACGCGATTTCGCGAACATTGTTCTCCCCCTTTTAGATATAATCCGCGTAGAATCTTCAGCCATCTCCAAAAAATAGTTGTCCGGGTTGGGGTGGGAAACAGGTCAGTCGCGTTCGTTCCTTTGACTTGGTGCTGTTGTGAAAAAAGGATGCTCTCCCCAAAACGTGCCCCAAAACGAAGTCATCTTGGATTCCGTCCGATCTCGAGATGTGACTGTCGTCGACTCTGACTGTGTTATTTGAGATATTTCTCAAATAAATTCTTTTCGGATAACGTTGCATCGTGTGGTACGTACAATATATTGTTCGAATGTTAACACTTCCTAAATTGTATGTCAGTGTGCTGTCCATCGGTACTAACGTTATTTGTGAGTGTGAAAAATGCATGCCTTTCGGCTCTCTTCTGTTGTATTTATTTTTGGCGGCTAAGCGCTTTGTCGTTTGTCATGCGGCGAGTCGCGCGGCGCTATCGAGACTTATTGTAAAAGAAAAAACACAAAAATCTAGAACTATACATTCCAGTCGCATTTGTTCTGTCGCGCGCGTACCCAACAAAAAATGTGTATAGGTTTATTATTGCTTTTTTTCGAATTTTGTATAATGCTTTTTCAATGACCTCGGGAAAATACACGCACCAATGAAAAACAAAATACAGCGGGAAAGGACGAGAATTCATCCGCCAGCAGTGTTTGAAACTGCGCCTAAGCAGGCTGCGCCTATCGAAATCACAGTTTACTCGGTTAGGGTTAGCAGGGACGCCGGTGGGAGTCTAGCCTCAAACCGAGTGACTGGGCTCGAAAACGGTTTGCTGCCCCTGGGGTCAAGTGTTCTTAGAAAGGTGTATAGCGTCAGCGCGTTACAACCGAGCCGTTCGAAGTACCCGTGGGGTGACTTGCGTGTGACTGGCCCAAGGAGCACGTAGCTTCCACAACACTGTCAGCTTAGGGATGAACGGGGTGGGGAAATCAACTTTTGTTCTAGTTTTGAGTGACGGGCTAATCTTCTAGGGGGAGAATGGCTGCGACCGGTTGCACTAACGAGGGTCCGAGAAAGAGGGGGGTCCTTCCTTTCTGTCTTCTTGGACCGTTTGGTACAATGCGCGATTTGTGAGTTGAGGAGGAAAGCTAAGAAGGAAAATGTCGAATTCCAAAGAGCGTCGCCGCTCCGAAAGAATCTTCAACGTCACGACTACGTAGCAAGTTCGCCAACGTTGCTAGATTACCTCCCAAATAGGCTCCGCATGCATCCACCAGGTGCACATTGAAAGATCGTTTATTTAGTTTTAAAATTAGTTTTCTTGTGCCTTTCAATGGAAGACTGGTGTTTTTGAGGTTAGGGTGCAACATGCAACACATTCAAGCTAGAAAATGAGCGCTGGAATTTCGTTTCTCTACACCTTTAATGGAGCAAGACAGCATATGCATGCACTGTCGTTCCCGTCGCTCAATTTACTCAGCGATTGACCCAGCCATCATGTCTCTAAATAAAAAAAAAAACATTAGTTAAATTGATAGTTCTTGCTTTCCTGACGATTTTTATTACAACACTTTGAGCAAATATTTGGCTTTTAATGGTGATGTTTTCGAAGGCGAGAATCCCGAGCTAGGAGCCTTTTATTTAGCAGTTGTTCCTGCTGATTAAGAGTTCCCGCAGCCGAGATGCTTCCTTCAGTGAAGAGCTCGCACTTACAGCACCGGAATTGTTGTACATTACAAAAAGCTAGAAAGCAAAACATAATACAAAATAACCGAAGGGCAAATGAACACAGATAAGTAT